>JAWQRP010000051.1:0-48822 GCA_033557875.1 Quadriops clusia | reverse complement strand
ATGGTTTGGCGAAGAAGGCTGGGATTTTTATTTGTAAATTTTGTTTTTTTTTGGGGAAGAGTCTATACCACTTGTTTTATAGATAAGATTAATGTGTTGCCTACATATATATTTGTGTGCGTGTGTGTGTGTGTGCGCGTGCGTGTGTGTGTGTAGAAACAAGGTGCAACAAGCGTCAGAGGTTGTGATCGCAGAGTGCGGCGGCGGTGGTCTGTTGAAAAATGCAAGTGAACACATGGCCCTTGTCCGACCGTAAATAATATGTAAATATCTTATAGAACAATTTATCTCGGTTCTTGTGATGCAAATGAGGAAGGCATCGAGGAGGCTGCGCTGCGAGGGTGTCGGGCTACATGATTGGGAGCGAAGTTGTCACCTAAGTCTGGCCAGGATATTATTAAATCAGGATTAGCGGTGCTCTTTGACTCGATCTCGAAGGTCTAGCCGTTCTTCTCCTGGCGTAAAGGACAAAAACAACTATTGATTTGTGGCCCATCGCCGTGGGTTGTGTGCTATCAAGTCTTGGTGCTATTGAGTCTTGGTGCTATGCTGCTTCTTGGAATATTTATGTATGCACCACGTTCTTGAACTACATTTTTTAAAAGCTCATTTTCAATCGATGTTTGAGGAAGTTGAGCACATGGAAATTTGTGCCCTGCTTCGATCGACAGAACTCTTAATGGCTTTTAACCCCCGCAGGACGACGGGTAATTTGTTTGCCACGACTAACGAAGTGTGTGAATCGACCCTACTGGCCCCAGTCCACGATTTGCAGAGTCACCTAACGGTGATCATTATTCTAGTTACGGACATTAGCTGAGGGCATCTAGCATTGTCAGTTGAACTCTTATGTCTAGCAAGGCATTTCCATATGAGTGCTACTCATGATGGCTACTCATGAAGAAACAGCTGCTCACCTTCCATGATGTTAAAATGTTGAAATAAGCAAGGAGCCACCAAATATGTACCGATTTTTTACCTCCTGATGATTTATTTTTATTGTAATATTCGTCTTCAATTTTTAATATTTCTTTATATTTTAATATTTCTTTATATTTTAATATTTCTTTATATTTTAATATTTCTTTATATTTTAATATTTCTTTATATTTTAATATTTCTTTACTATAGTAAGATCACAGATTATAGTTATGTGGTATCAACAAACATAATTACCGTTATACGTACGTACGTAGGATATAATTTAGGAACGCGACAAAAACTCAAGGAATGCAGTGAACATGATGCTAAACAAATTCAAGTTCGTAGTAAAATGTAACCAGTGCTTGGGAATCGTACACAAGAGAATGTCCATTGTCTACCTAATGTTCAACGAATATAAATGTCATAATATAACCCTTCTAGCACTTAAGGCTGCTAGTCAATTGCAAGGGTACAAGAACTAACCTGTGGGGGTGCTGATAGTCCTGCAGTCATGGCCGCCGCTGATTGCTGCGCCGCCGCTGCTGCCATAGAAGCCATAGAAGCAGCGCTCAAAGGACCATAAGCTGCTGTATGGTTGTAATAGCTGGCCATGGGTTGGCCCATTCCGCTTGTCGCTGGAATAGAAAACATTTGATAAAATAGAAATTCGATAAAATAGAAATTCGATAAAATAGAAATTCGATAAAATAGAAATTCGATAAAATACAAATTCGATAATATAAAATTCAAATAAACTAAGAAAGAGAAGAGGAAAAAATGGTGAAAAAAATTGTACGAAAATAGTCGCGAGATCCGTGCGGGCCATCAATCAATAACAATCCAATCGGATGATCTAAACAAGGCGAGAGCACGTATTAATCACACCAATTACCATTATGGAGAAGAATGAGAGCCCGATCCTCTCGGTTTGATAAATTCCCGATCTCGCGCCGAGGATAAAGTCATCATTTTTAACTCGCGTAATCACACATTCGAAATACGAAATTATAAGTACACATCTGTCATTTACAACGAATTCTGTCTTCACTGTTGCCTTAATGTTATAAATCACTACGTACACCAATCTCGCCTGTCAAATCTCACCTTTAAATGAGGTATGATTGACACTTAAATGCATCGTCTCATACAATCCACGAGATGCGAGTATTGAGTGGCCGATCTTTCTCTCTCTCTCTCTCTCTCTCTCGCTGACTCTTTCTTTTCTCACTCGCTTCGTCATTTTCCAACTTGGAAATCTTTTGACTATCTATCTCTCTCTCTCTCTCTCTCTACATCTCTCTTTTCTCTCTCTCTCTCTTCTCTCTCTCTATGTCTTTATGTGTATACAACTTCGAAGAGACCTCTTCAGGAATGCGCGATGCTCACCACCAGCTGAAGATATTAATAGTTTTACTGTCTTGACAGTAATTCTGCCATTTAGCGGACAAGTGAAAATTGTTCGGGCAAGTTGGCGGCGATTTTATCACCTCCACTTTTGTATTATATTCGTGTACAAGTATATTATATATTTATATGTGTGTAAGTATGTATTTATATGTGTATTAGTATTTATGTATACTGTATAATAATATGTTACTGACCAAATCCGACTTCTGGCCAAACTAGTTGATCCTAGGCCAAACGGGTTTATCCTATGCGTGTCAGGATATACTAGTTCAGTCTTGGTCAATCTAGTTATATATTAGAAGCAAATTATATATATTGTACAATTTCATTAAAAAAACAGTATTAATTACAAGTGACATATATATATATATATATATATATACATATATACAATATACATATATATATTTTTTTATGATCAAAAACGTGCGTCTTGCTCGCTTCGCTCGCAAGCGCTCGCGCCTTCGGCGCTCGCTTTAATACACTTAACTGGAGCGAGGTAATTCAAGATACGGTTTTATTAGTAAACTATTTTTAATATCAAATATATATATATATATATATATATATATATTTTTTTTTATGATCAAAAACGTGCGTCTTGCTTGCTTCGCTAGCAAGCGCTCGCGCCTTCGGCGCTCGCTTTAATACACTTAACTGGAGCGAGATAATTCAAGATACGGTTTTATTGGTAAACTATTTTTAATATCAAATAATAATAAATTAAAAATAGTTTACTAATAAAACCGTATCTTGAATTATATATATATATATATATATATATATATATATATATATTATATTCAGTCTTATATTCTTCATGTAAATAATTATGCATAATTGAGATGCAAGCAAAAATTCCTCAAAATAAATTTCGCCCCAGGATAACGAATCACAATTAAAGCGGAATTAAAAGGCAATTTGCCCACCAGGCGACGTAAACAATACCATTACAAAACGCAAAAATTACGGCAATTAAATCATTTTTCTCGCCAATCGCCGACATTAATTAATCATTTAAGCCGACCATTAATCAACTTATTGTTACTAGATAATGCGCGGCTCGTTATTAGCACTTTATTAACCTTAATAACGATACAACAAACAATTAGCGGCCGGTCTATCGCGGAATAATTAAATTTCAGCTAAAAATACACACAACCGCTAATGGGAAACATGTGGCTGCGTCCATTGTGCGCGATTATTGTTTCTTCCACGTTCTTTTTCACCTCACTACTAAACAACAAAGTTCGGAATTTCTCGCCTGCTATAAAAATAAATAGTTAAATAAAAACTCTCATTTCTGATATGTTCACGAGTCTTCGTTAACGCTTTTATTGGCCAATTAGTGGTGCTGTAAAGCGAGGAAGATCAAAGAGCACACTTAGGTGCCCGATGCGTATACGCAGTAAATGCGCAATAAATACGCAATAAATGCGCAAATACACGTTTTATCACCTCTACACATAAAAGTGTAAATTCGAAAGTCACGCATCCGAATTTATTATCCGAGGAAATTGTTGTTTCAATTTAACGAACGATTTATTCATTTCAATGAACGATTTATTCATTTCCATGAACGATTTATTAATTTCACTGAACGATTTATTAATTTCAATGAACGATTTGTTAATTTCAATGAACGGTTTATTAATTTCTATGAACGATTTATTAAATTCAACAAACGGTTTATTAAATTCAACAAACGATTTATTAATTTCAACAAACGGTTTATTAATTCCAATAAACGATTTAAGGCAAGGCAAAAATTTCCAATGAGTAATTGCCCCAATTAATTATTCTTGAGTAATGCAGTTTTTTTGGTGACATTGTCGCAAGTTCAATATTTAAAGCGAATAATATCACAGTTCAATTTGATACTCCTAGCGCTTAGCTCCAATTAATGCCGCTCAAACTTGCAAATTAAAGTCCTGGGGCACAACTTTTAATGAGGACAAACACCTTGCTAAGTCCGTAATTCCTCTCGCTTCAACTACTGTAGTTACAACATCTTCTGTTTATTTATATCTGTTTTTATGAAGACGCGAAGACGTAAAATTAGAAATAATAAACTGAGAGGATCTTGGATTATTTTATTGTTATTATTTTTTTTATTGTAGTATTCTGCTGAATATTATTATTCTGATTAGTATTATTCTGACTATTATTATTCTGATTATTATTATTCTGATTATTATTATTCTGATTATTATTATTCTGATGTTTATTATTCTGTTGTTTATTATTCAGATTATTATTATTCTGAATATTATTATTGTGATTATATTTTATTTGTGCAGCCGTAGCAGAAATAATAATCCAAAAATAAAAACGAGCACCTCTTGAAACACACCTTTTTGCATTATCGATCGCCGCGACGTTATAAACCCGCGGCGATATCTCCAACTAAGGCAGGTTATCTGATAAAATACGGGCAGTATGGCGTGTCATGTCCATACTTGTCAGGGCTGGTTATTAACTCACTTATTTAACAGTGAGCGTACGCCTAAATTTCCCATAAAATATTTATTTAGTTTGTCGTTTTGAAACAATAATATCATTCCCCTGGATACTTTACGAGTTGCTGGGTGTCTCTTTATTGCCACTAGGGGCAGCTACCTTACGTATAGTGGGCCATGAATACATTATGCAACTCATTTACTTATTCACGCTTGTACATGCTGACACAATATTTTTAGCGATTTTTTCATTCGAATTTCTTGCTCGCTTTCTTGTCATTGTATCATTATTATTATTATTATTGCTTCACTAGTATTATTATTATTATTATTATTATTATTACTTCACTAGTATTATTATTATTACAGGGTGAGTTTTTTAATCTGTAAATATCAACATTTGCACATTTAAATAACTCGCCCTGTATCATCATATTTACGAATTTTATTAAACCGAGTGAACCTACCTATACTTACATTAAACAAAGTCTGTAACTAAATACATACAAACTAAATATATATAAACTAAATACATACAAACTAAATATATACAAAGACCTATACACATAAATGTATACAAAGACTGTACGCGCACAAAAGGTGGCAGCACTTACGCCGGAAAATGAACATTGTTTACGAAATTCCTCGAATGTCCGGATTAGCATAACAAAAATCGAGAAGGCTGCGGATACCTGCTAGACACCATAAAAGACTCAGAATGGCCACGGTTGGCTTGATTAACATAATGCTAATGCCCGTTTAGAGCTAATGTAGACATTAACATTTATATCATTTTAGAGCCTTACATTTCGCCGGACACGCTGTAGATACATGCATTTATGCTTAAAAACAACTAACACGGTAGTGCCTACATAATGACAAACAAATTCAATTCTGTTTGATGAGTAGACTGATATGAGCATTACTTACTAGTATCACATATATGTGCTAGTATGAACCTGGAGCAGTGAAAATTTGAAGAATTTATTCGGCTGCGTGCAACGATGCCCATATTGCCGCATAAAATTTAATTAAAATCGTAATGCAAACACTAATGCACAAATAGTGCATTAAATAATGTGCCCATAAACCTCATTCGCGCGTTTGTGTAAATTGTGCCCCTACCAATAGGTACACATACATATACCATATGTATGTATTACCATATGTGTACCTATACCTATGGTCGGACACATACCATTGCGTTGTTCACGACATGGCAATAAAAACAGACGTACAACAAGCGAGTTAGAATTTAAATCCTAACAAATAACTTCAGTTAATCATCGATAACATGATCGGTAACGATGTAGCACCGCATCGGCAGAGGCGAGGAAGAAAAAGAAGAAACGGGCCGTTTGAATCCGGATGATTCATGGTACGAAAACGAGCTGATCTGGCGGGGCACCTTCTCGCATTTCTCATCTGTCCCTCGCGATGCTGTTGTCTTGTCTCCTGGTGCTTTTATTTCTTTGCTTCGCTGCCTTAGCCTGCAGGTAGACTTGATCAACTGAGAATTGAACACCTGGTCGCTTGTCCAGAAGGTGTGAGATCAGATGCCAGCTTGGCCGGCTTCTTGGTGTCCCGCAAGGATATCGCTTGGACCCCTGCTTTTACACACATACTTAAAATTCTTCTTCTGGAGGTCGTCATCGTCAAAATACGCACCACTTACTTTTGGTACTATGGTATAGTATAGGATTGTAGAAGAGAGGCAGCCTAGTGCTCAGGCATGGTCTAGACACCAGAGGGTGCTATAACGATAAAGTTCTATCTCTAGACCTTCCTTCCACCATTACATTAATACATTTGTTACTCGAATAATTACAACATTACAACTGGTTAACCTAGAACAAATTTTTACTGCGCTGAAAAATTTTCTGATGAAATCATAGATCCCACTTCGAAATATATCAAAGTGAAATATATCAAAGCGCCTCAAAAATTAGCAGTCATAACAAAATGTCAAATATTTCCAAAAAACTTTGAATCACATTTCTTAATGTGTCCAAGTTTAATTTGTCATATTATTCGGAACCTTAAAATTGCTCATTATAATTAGTTTTGTGAAGTTGTAATTACTATATTAATTAAATATTAAGCATCAAACTGCCCAAGTACAAAATGGTGGACATGAATGCTCAAGTTACGGATATATAAATATTGCGAGACCTAACGACCTGACTATTAAGTTATACTTTTGATGTTAGTTTTTGGTAATATAAAACTTATAATCTTTACTTGAAACACATTTTGTATATAAAGTTAAAAATTAAGTTTCAAATTAGTTAAATTTAACTTATTTAGTTATTTTTCCTTAGCTACGGGTATAATTGATCAATGATGTTGCTTGGGTATACATTGGCATGTTTTCTTTTTTTATTTCAAATGCACTAGGCTGGCTCTCTTCTACACTCCTATACTCACTGACCATACTGAGATTTACTTTACTTACTATTATAAACCTTCACCACATTTTAATATTAGCATTTAATGCAGCCATTTAATATTGTAGCAACAATGTGTGGCGCTGATTGGATTTATTCTATCCACGGGAAACATGCTATGATAATAATAATTCGAGAAGGAACGAACGGCGGACAGAATTAATTATTGCTTAATCACGTCTGTTTTCGCGTTTGGAAACGCTTATTACCTTGCCGACAGCTCCTTATAATTACTTATTAACTTGTATAGAAAATTATTATGGTTACATAAAATGTGTCTGCAAAATAGAACGTGTATACTTTGCGCTTAATTAATTTGAGAAGTAAATAACTCCACTGCCAATTATGCCAGCCTTTGTGGGACCGTAATTACAGTACTTCACCTGTCGATTATTTAGGATTCAGCTTCTGTACCAACTGGTTAACACTTGCTACTTGCTGCTAGGCAGTGGTTATTATCGACACTTTTGTTAACGCTCTCGCTGATTTTATTATCGTTCTGATTGCGTTTCCTAGCTAGGCTATAGCCTAGGCGATTGGAAGAAAGCTAATTCCACAATTCCGCATCGACACGTTTGCGAAATATGCATATTTTCTTTTTTTTATTATGTATTTTAATTTTTTTTATTTTAATTTTTTTATTTTATTTTTTTTATTTTCATTTTTTTATTTTCATTTTTTTCTTTTCTTATTCTCATTTTTTTATTTTCAGTTTTTTAATTTTCAATTTTTATATTTTCATTTTTTTTATTTTCATTTTTTTATATTGTTTTAATTTTTTTATAATTTATATTCACTTTCCTATCATTTTCTTTTATTATATTCGCTTTTCTATCATGTAGTTTTATTATATTCAGTTTTCTATCATGTTCTTTTATTATATTCACTTTTCAAATAGTTTTTCGAAAATTGTTTTACAAATTTTCAGTTTCACAAAACGCTTTCGTTTTTTTTTTGTTCACTTGCTTGAATATAGGTTAATCATCCCAGCTTAACATGCCGCATTCATTAGCGCAGCATCGCTACCTGTTCGAAGAGCAAAACGCAGCCTCCTCGACCAGTCGCGAAGTCGCAATAAATTAGCACCTGGTGATATATTTGGAATTTCAAAAATGGCGGCCCCCCGTGGCGCCCTCTTACGGCCGTATCAAACGTGTGCTTTGACACCCGTGATTTAAATTGAGGATTTATTCGCGGCCGCCGCCAGGTGGCGGTGCGGTTGCGGCCATCGAAGGCATCCAGCCGGCCGTGAGCGTCGCACGCCAACTGCGATGAGTAATGGGCAATTGTTGTTAAACACTGCTGAAGTTAATTATGGCGAAATTAATAATGTTAATTTATTGGCCCTGTAAATCTGCTACGCGTCAGCGGCGTGTTGAGCTGGTTTGCTTTGCTTTGTGCACGTAACTAATCCGTGCATACGTATAGCCTGGAGCATCACGGAGATATTATTGGTTAAGAGAGATTTTTTTACCTATGACAAATAAATAAACAACGAGCCTCTCTTAGTTGAGGTCGTTTAGAAAAATGTATGTAAACAACATGATATAAATATGTCTAGATCTAAGACTTCGAAATATACGAGTATACGAAGTATACGAGAAGGTCAAATGGGGAATTTTTAAAAAGTGAGGTTAGGCGATGGAATTAATTAATATTAATTAATCAATTGCTGAGGTAGCAATTACGATTGAGTCAGTTGCTGGCGAATAGATTACATGTTGTACAATAGAAAAAACTATACAAACGATGACAAAATGATCAAATGTTTAAAAGGGTTATCCAAGTTTTGTCCGTTGTTTCCAATATCTGTTAAATGTCCGAGTCCGTTACGTCTACATTGGTATATGATTAAACAACATGTGCCGAGTAGTGAACTTTTTCGTTAACTTTCCGGTTTTTACTTTTTAATTTTTTTAATAAAATTTGTGAGAACAATTAATGTCACTTTTTATGTTTTTGATTTTATAAACTCATGGCAAAAATTGATATTTGCTGACAAAAGACAGTTCTTTTAATGCGATTACTCTAACGATCAATATAAGCTTACTTACGTTAGTCGAGACTAACGTATGGTGTTACAATATATCTGCGGAAATGTTTTGCAACGTGAAAATTTTATTATTATAACATGATAACAAGTATATGTCAAAATTGTAAGATTAAATGTATATATAGGGTAAACGGTATATGTGTACATGACAATAAGTATATGTGTACATGGCAATAAGTATATGTGTACATGGCAATAAGTATATGTGTACATGGCAATAAGTATATGTGCACATGGTAATAAGTATATGTGTACATGGCAATAAGTATATGTGTATATGGCAATTAGTATATTTGTACATGGCTACCCGTGAGTTTTCACGGGCATTAACTAGTTTATATGAATAATCAAAAGAAAGTTCTAATTTTGTTGACCTTTACAATCTAATCTTATTCGATGTAATATAACCGGTGCATTAATGTCATAGGAGTATGATTAATGGCACTGAGAGAAAGAATTATTTAAATAAAATGAATATGGATAAATAAATATATTTATGAAGGAAATATTAGCGTTATAAACTAAGTTAGAATGTCAATGTATTGCTCCAACAAGGTGTATTCAAATTGGAAGAGGTATATCAAGAATTTATCATTAAAGGATTTATCATTACACCTCCTTCAATAAGTTAGAATGCTTGATTTTATTTTTTTTCGCCAATGCAATGTTAATTGAAAATAATGTTGATTGAAAATATTGGTAATTGAAAATAATGTTAATTTAAAATAATGTTAATTTAAAATAATGTTAATTGTAAATATTAGTAATTGAAAATAATAGTAATTCAAAATAATGGTAATTGAAAATAATGTTAATTATTTTTATTTCATAGTTTTTCGAACTTTTTAACAATTCATTATTGTCTTTTTTGTATAACAATAAATGTTTAAAATAATTTTAATCTGACATAAATAAAATGTATAATTTGTAGAATTAATTATTAATTATCTGTCTTATATTATCTTAATCATTACATTATATAATATTGATTGTCAATTTTGTTTTAAAATTATGGGCACGATGAGCTCGCTCGCTTCGCTCGCTTGCCGCCTCGCGCCTTCGGCACTCGCTTTATACAATCAACTGGAGTGAGATAATTAAAGAAACTTTGTATTAGGAAATTATTTTAAATTAGAATTATTTCAAATCAGAATTATTTTAAACTAACACTATTTTAAATTAATATTATTTTATATTAGAAATATTTTAAATTAAAATAATTTTTAATTAGTATTATTTCAAATCAGAATTATTTTAAATTAACACTATTTTAAATTAATATTATTTTATATTAGAAATATTTTAAATTAAAATAATTTTGAATTAGAATTATTTCAAATTAACACTATTTTAAATTCATATTATTTTATATTAGAAATATTTTAAATTAAAATAATTTTAAATCAGAATTATTTTAAATTAAAATGTATCAAAAAAAGACACTAATAAATTACTAAAAAATTAGAGTAACTATGAAATAAAAATAATTAAATGTATATTTTCTACAATTAATTATTGCGACATATGTCATATTATCTTAATCATTACATTGCATAATATTGATTGTCAATTTTGTTTTAAAACTATGGGCACGATGAGCTCGCTCGCTTCGCTCGCTCGCCGCCTCGCGCCTTCGGCGCTCGCTTTTAATATAGTAAACTAGAGTGAGATAATTCAAGAAACTTTGTATTACGAAATTATTTTAAATTAATATTATTTTAAATTAACTTTATTTTAAATTAAAGTTATTTTAAATTAGAATTGTTTTAAATTAAAGTTATTTTATATTAGAATTATTTTCAACATTTATTGTTCTACCAAAAAAAGACACGAATATATTACCAAAAAATTCGAAAGGCCATAAAATAAAAATAATAAAATGTATATTTTGTACAATTAATTATTGGGCATCTGTCTTGCTCGCTTCGCTCGCAAGCGCTCGCGCCTTCGGCGCTCGTTTTTAATATAGTAAATTGGAGTCAGGTAATTAAAGAAACTTTGTATTACGAAATTATTTTAATTAAATAATGATAAATTAAAATATTGTTAAATTAAAATAATGTTAAATTAAAATAATGTTAAATTAAAATAATGTTAAATTAAAATAATGTTAAGTTAAAATAATCTTAAATTAAAATAATGTTAATTTAAAATAATTTCAATTTAAAATAATTTCGTAATACAAAGTTTCTTTAATTATCTCACTCCAGTTGACTGTATTAAAAGGGAGCGCCGAAGGCGCGAGGCGGCGAGCGAGCGAAGCGAGGGAGCTTATCGTGCCCATAATTCGAAAACAAAATTGACAATCAATATTATACAATATAATGATTAAGATAATATAAGACAGATGTCCCAATAATTAATTGTAGAAAATATACGTTTTATTATTTTTATTTCATTGTTTTTCCTACTTTTTAGTAATTTATTACTATCTTTTTTAGTATAATAATAATAAATGTTGAAAACAATTCTTATTTAAAATAATTCTAATTTAAAATTATTCAAATTTAAAATTATTTTAATTTAAAATAATTCTAATTAAAAATTATTTTAATTTAAAATTATTTTAATTCAAAATTATTCTAATTTAAAATTATTTTAATTTAAAATTATTTTAATTTAACATAATTCTAATTTATAATAATGTTAATTTAAAATAATTCTAATTTATAATAATGTTAATTTAAAACCATTATAACTACAACCCTGGCTGGTGGGTGCTATAAATTGGTAAAAGCAAACAAGATAGAAAATAGCCAGCCTAGTGCTCACGGCTGCTCACTCTATAGGGGGTGGTTTTAATGTAATTAGTGAAGACAACAATAATTAAACGGCTATAGCTATCAGGTAGGGCGCCAGACATAAATGTCAATTGTGTTCTGAGAAACCAATAAACAATGATATGTAAGTACGAGCTTTATTCAGATATGATAAAATTTCGAGTACAAGCCAAGCAAATAAAATCAGCGGCAACAGTTCCAAATGGTAAATTCAAAAAGATTAAAATGATACAAAAAAATTACATAATCGATAAGGCAGGTCCGCCACAACAATAATCTTAAAATTAAACACACCAATAACGTGTTAAGGCAACAAACACCCGATAAAATAAATGACCAGAAAAAAAAGCAAACAGGTGTCTGATTACCTCAACTACATAATCAATTATGCATAAATTATATTAAAACATTAGTACTCCCATTTGGAGAAATTTAAATAATTAAATGGAAGCAAATGAGATGATCGATTTGTTAAATTATATGACTACAGATTTAACAAGTGAATGAATTGGCTGAGAAAATGTAAAAATTAATTGAAATAAAAAAAAATATAAAATTCGGTAATTATACTTGAGAGAAAATTAGAGGTGAATAAAAATAAGACGGATGACCGAATTTCGAGGGAATCTTGACGCGAGGTCTACTCACTCAGATGGTAAAGAAAGTGCAAAAAAAAACGGATGACTCCAAGAAATTGTAAATCGGCGGTGAATCTTCACGGTGGCACGAAAACTCTTCGCACGGGACGGATGAATGCGGAAACGCACAATTCAAGCGGATGGTCGGTCGGTCATCTGCATCTTTCTGGATGTGGTTCTCGTGGAAAATTGATTGTAGAAGAATTCAGTCACGGTGGAATGAAATTCAGACGGTAAGGAACCAAAGGATTCCCAAAATTGATGGATGGTAAAAATTTAGGCCGGCATGGTCCCAACGGAAATCATCTCATCCTTTTCCGTAAATTGGAATAATTGGTGCTTCCGAAAAGGAAAAGTGTCGAACCTAGCTAGCACCCTAAATGAAATTTAAATTAAAAACAGGAACACGTCTGGATGAAGAACACCTACCTGGATTTAATTGGATGACCAGGGTTCCAATTTTAACATAAGAAGACAATAACACTGGACGTGACCTGACAAAAGCAAAGAGGAACTGAACGAGGTCCAGTTCAGGAAGACAGACTTTTATAAAAAAAAATGAAATTTAAGAATTTATTGCCAACGTTAGTGTTTTGTAGTGATCTAGTGACTAGTGGTAGGCAACCAAACATACAAGGGTGTAATGATAAGAATTGTTGCCTTAGTCACTGCCAAGACTGTGGCTTTAGACACAAGGGAACCGGAAGGCCGTAAATTGTCAGACAAAACTAGAAACGCTACACAATTCTAATTTAAAATAATGTTAATTTAAAATAATTTTAAAATACAAAAGTAGAACCGTTCTAATTTAGACCAAAACAGGGGGGTTTCGATCAAAACAGAAACCGTACTATAGTGAATTAGTACTAATTAATTCTGTAATAAGCGAGGTATGCCTGTACACAAGAGCCTAATTTAATCAACAAAGTTAATGACGAACAAAGTTAATGGCAAACCAAGTTAATAACAAACCAAGTTAATAACAAACCAAGTTAATATCAAACCAAGTTAATAACGAACAAAGTTAATGACGAATAAAGTTAATGACGAACAAAATTAATACAACCTCCGTATATTCAAAGTTAATAAATATTTGTATAATCTTGGACTTATATAATTAAACTTACATCACCACATTTACGTAAAGCTGTCATATCAAAAGTTATCAACATTCTTTTAAATAATAATTACCCACTTGATCTTATACAAAAAATTTATAAAAAACGTACTTATGCACACTACCACCTTAAAGAAATCACAAATTGCAACCAACTTAAAACAGAAAATCATAACATTACCTTATGTTCATTGTCTTTCCGAAAAAAAATCTCAAACTTCATAATTTTACACTAGTTCATTAAATATTCATCAAGGAAGCTCCACCCTCACTAAACATAATTTGGGCATTAAACATAATTTTGATTTTAATAATCCAGAAATTCTTTGTCAAGAAAGGAACGATAAATCGCGATTCTTCCTTGAAATGATTGAAATTTCAAAACATAAATCGATTAACGACGGACGTGACGTAGTCGGACTCAGTAATATATACAAATCAATTTTTAAATAAAATTAACAAACACATACACGCACACTCATACACACATATACACACTTTGATAAAAAATTTTCGTTATTGTCAATCAATTTATATATTATAGTAGTATTTTATTTTTCATTTGTTAAACAAATCAAATATTTCTCTGACGAAGCGGTGATACCGTGAAACGCGTAAGAAATAATAAATTTAATATTTATATTAAGGACTATATACCCAAGAATTTAATTTATTCAAAGTTAATATGTACCAAGATTGGTTAATACCATAGAGATACACGATTTCTATGGTTAATACAAATTAAAGAAAAGCGAGTCGCCTATGGAAGCGCCGCTTGTCATTACAAACGTCAGTTGAGCGCTTCGTTTTATTCTAAACGTTGTCTAATCGTTTAAGAACGTTTTTAATCGAAAATTTGAAGCAAAATTGCGCGAGGAAGCATTCAAGACGTAAAACAAACGATTCCTCGTTTCCGGTGAGTGTCAAAACGCGCGAATTTCGAAAATATCCGGTAATTGTGAGTATTTACGCAAAAGGCTAAGTTTGCTTAGTTCTAGCGAGTGTTAAAAGCGTCTAGAGTGCCGTTTTAACAACGAAAAAATGCAAATGGCGCACTTTTAGATTCTTGTGAACTTAGCAGTGACGTCACGAGTTATTATTTTGGGGATTTTTGTGGATTTTGTTCGTTTGCCGTGCATTTTGTTCGTTTGCAAGTTGGTTGGCGAAGAAATAGAAGGTAATTAGAGGGAAAAACGGAGAAGTAAGTGCCTATTGCGTTTATATTTTTACAATTATGTGTTTAAATATTATTTCCATTATCGGGTATTTAAGTTTATGAAGAAAGAAGGCAAATTTGACGAAATAGGGTATCAGTTAGTTTAGCTTTGTGTCGCATTAATTTTTCACAGCGACGCCTCGCCTTCTTTGATTATTATCAATCACTGCGCGTGTTATTAATGAAAACATCTTCGAAATGTTGTTACTTGATCAATAAGGTGCAGAATATTCTGGAACTTGGGTAAATAAACGTCATAGAAACAGAATAATATGAACTCTACAACTATAGACTTGCATTACCTATAGAATATTTATTGAAAATATAGTAGTACTAAGTACTTGGATATTGATTGCCTACATACTAGAACGTATATTGACCTAAATATTGATTAAGTCGGGCACATGTGGGCAAAATTGGAATGATTATAAATGAAAATTAGAAGAATTGCGCGTTTTATTTAGTCCAGGTGTTTCTTTATCTCCACAATAACACACGTTGGTGCCATTGGTTTGCTGACAGTTGGGATCCGCAGTTCCCATTGAAAGCTAAGAATGCGACATAATGGAAAGAATACATCCGCGCATTGTAAGCCCCATCACAATAATCGGAGAATGGCATTGAAATCGAATTTTGCGTGTTTTCTTATAATATTCAGGTAGCCGAGAAGGACGGGTATACGCTGGGAAAGACTCAAAGACGTTGGAAAGAGCAGAGAGGAGCGTCACAAAAGTAGATCGAAGTCGGCGTTCGAGAAATTGTATTTATTCTGCGAGTCCTTATATTCGGGGCATTGATTCAGTAATCTGCACAAACAGAGCCCTTTGTGCCGCTTCGGAAATTCGTTGATGTACGGCTTCGATTTGTGACTTTGCATCTAAATTAAAATTTAAGGTCGCAGGCTTAGGGTAAGCTTATTTCGAGCTAGAGTCGAGCAGGCCACGAACGTTTTTGTTATATAATATTTGTTCTATAATATTTGTTCTTTAATATTTGTTCTTTTGTATTTTTACAAATTTCTACTGGTACTAACCTGCTCTTAAGGCATCCATGGGAACCGACGGATAAGGAAGCGAATAAGGATATCCTTCCTTCCTCAGTGTCTTCGGTTTGCGCCGAGGTCTATATTTGTAGTCAGGATGCTCCTTCATGTGCAAAGTCCTCAACCTTTTGGCTTCGTCGATGAAAGGCCTCTTGTCTTCCTCGCTGAGGAGTTTCCATTCAGCACCTGCAAAATTAGGAGGATCAGTTGGCAACAATTCTGAAAAGTGAGAATACATAAGTATACTATAGACGTGTCACACCTGGACAATATGGCACGAACAAAGACTTTGGGCCGAAGGTGCGAAATAAATCTTCTGGGGCAAACAAAGGTATTGACGGGTGGCACAGAACCTTTAGCTCAAAGAAGAGAAATACTAATAATAATGAGCAAAGGCTCATAGTCAAAATGCATTGACGACCTGTTATTGATGATCTCTTATCGATGACCACTCTACAGTTAATTTAAGAAGAAGTATTTCAACTTGCTGGTTGCCTATACATACCCAAAACCTTAAATTTTTGGTTGGCAGCTTTTGTTGAAACTATGAGTCTCGAATATTTCTAACCAAAATATCGAAATTTTCCAACCAGTCTCGAAAATACCAACCAGTCTCGAAAATACCAACCAGTCTCGAAAATACCAACCAGTCTCGATAATACCAACCAGGCTCGATAATACCAACCAGTCTCGAAAATTTCCAACCAAACCAAAATCGTGAAATTTTCATTTCCCCTTTGACAATGGCCACTTTGGCAACAAAGCATCGAAATAATTACATAAGCTCGAGGATGTTTCCCATTCGAGGCGAATGAATCGTCGTCGTGCGAATAATAGCGAGCGGCAGCACCGGAGCTCCGCCGGAGAGATGCATTACAATAAATTAAAAGTGGAAACAGGGAAAAAGGACGAGTAGATCCTAGCGCGCTCGCATTATGGCGAAAACCTAGCAGCAGAGGAGGCTACAACAGTAGTCTATATCCCTTTATTTCGCGCAGAGCGCATTGTGAAGTGTCTCGATTGTTGTGGATGTAAGCACCTGTTCAGTCATTGGTGGAACAAAGAACCGGGCTATTGGCTTGTCCAATAGCGTCGCTGTATTACATTACAGAGTCCTTTTTGTTCGCTGTTTTGTCATTTTGTGTCTAGAAGTTTGTAAAGCGCCACTGTTGGGGCCCCTTTGTTGCTGCCTCGTGGAGCGAGATAAGAATTAATTAGGATCCACGACGGCGCTTTGTTCCCCGGCTGATTCCCATTTTCGCTCAAAGATAATTTAATGCTTTTTCCTTTTCATGCAGCGCCAGCTACGCGATTTTTCCCGTGTCACATCGTGAATACACCTTCTGTCTGGGGCTGTCTCTGAATTTTAACGCTCGCCTTCCTCGCGCTGATTGTGGTCTTTGCGAAATGGGGAAAAAGAACCTTTGGTTTGGGGAGAACCTTTGATTTGGGGAGAACCTTTGATTCAGGGAGAACCTTTGGTTCAGGGAGAACCTTTGATTTAGGGAGAACCTTTGATTCAGGGAGAACCTTTGATTTGGGGAGAACCTTTGATTCAGGGGGAACCTTTGATTCAGGGAGAACCTTTGATTCAGGGAGAACCTTTGATTCAGGGAGAACCTTTGATTCAGGGAGAACCTTTGATTCACGGAGAACCTTTGATTCAGGGAGAACCTTTGATGCATGAAGAACTTTTGATTTAGTACTAAATCATGATTTAGGTCCGTATTCTGAAAGCACATTTACCCTCAGGGCAAGGGCAAACGTACGGTAGGTTCACAATGTAATGTACCCAGTGAGCTCTATCCAAATATGCCACCTACTGTTTCGGATATTAACCATCGCAACTTGAAAGTTCCTAGTTTGCCCTTACCCTTGCCCTGAGGGTAAATGTGCTTTCAGAATATCGACCGTAGTCTATGAGCTTGATCTTGTTGATTCTCGTTGTCGTGGTATTATTTTGTCCGTTGTAATAAGTTTGTATTTACTATATAATATTTCTGTTGTTGATGCAGTTTCGTAGTTCATAACTTCCCCCCCCCCAAAAAACGTATGATGTATCATTATTATTATTAGCTGTGGTATTCTAAAGTAGGCAATAATAATGGCTACAATAAGTATCCTTTCAAAGTGGGATAAAAAGTCCTGTCACATCAAGAGACATCCGTACAAAGCACGCGGGACTAATAAAGCGACATGTGAGTTTCCGAAGTGAATAAAAAGGGAATTTAGCATATGAAAAGGGCTATATTATGGTCGTATGATATTGCAGGGCACTTGATAAAAATACATATGTGTCTAAGGGCTGTCCAATGGAACAAATTCAAAAAATCGATTTGTTCTCAGAGCGACAAAATTTTCACGAATAAATTACATTCAGTTTCCTTTGGTCCTTAATGCAGTTTCCTTTGGTCCTTAATGAGCTGTTATTATAACGCAGAATAAACACGTCTAAGTCCGAGGATAACCCCCAGCCCGCATTGTTCAAACATTCGAACTCTTAATTTGTTTTCATTGGCAATATAGTAAAAAACAAACAAACCGGCCAACTGCGCTCCTCGTTGAAAAAACACAAATACGCCAGCCATCCGGAGGTGTGCATAGGAAAACACTCATCCAGAGTGCCGTGAAACAGCAGCTGTGGACTGTCACTTGTCGATCACGGCCGCCTGATGATCCGAATATGAGCATGAATAATGCATTGAGTAGGCAAACAGGACAATGAGTATGATACCTTTATGTTGCGTTTTGGGGCGGTGCATACATATTTTAGGAGTTGTTCAAGGCTGCCCAAAGTCGGTCAAAGCTTCACAAAGTTACCCAAAGTCACTTAAAGTTGCCCAAAGTTACTTAAAGTTACCCAAAGTTACTTAAAGTTACCCAAAATTACCTAAAGATACCCAAAATTACCTAAAGATACCCAAAATTAAACATGATGGTTTTGACTTAAGCGCGCTTGCATGAGTCGCCCTTGAATTATGAATTATTATACCTAATAATGATGAATTAGTAAGTATAATAATTGTAAGTGTGATTGTGAATTAATCATATCGAATAGTAGTAGTTCTAGCCAAAACAAAGTTTAACAGCGATATCCTCGAGAGGAGCTACATCGAGCCGCGCTCGAAAAGACAATAATAACAGAGACAATACAAAGGGATTTTCCTATAGATTCAGTTCAAACTGTTCTTTTATTTTCAGGGAATGGCGCTTTCAGGGAGACAATGGCGGCAGCGATGTCTCTTTAGTTAGCTTTGTTCGAGTACATTGTTCGCAGAATAGATACTTCAAGTTACATCATTTCAAAGAGATTGTCTCTGATTGCTTTATCTTATTCCCTGCCACAATTCCTCGAGTGCGGATTTAACGCCAGCTTGTGCTCGAGGGGTTGATTTTGCGTTAGGGGGCGGTTTCTCACTTATTGCTCTTGCAAAATTTTAAGTAGAAAAAAATAACGTAGTTACAGAAAAATAAACTATATTTTCTTTCCTGATGCTCAATATTTACCGAAAGCACATCAAGACTTAACAGTTATAACAATTAGTATCAAATAGTATACACAAAAATTGTATACACAAAAATAGTATATGCATAAAAATTAGGAGCACTACACCATAAATATTAATTGTGTTTGCGAAATAAATTACGATCTCTCTAGGTGCTCATTTAAAACTCAATTAATTAACACATCCGCTGGAACGGTTCGCCTTCTCTTGAAATATGCATAACTAGTTTTAGGCATCCTAAAAATAGCACTCCTGTTTCGTTACACCTTCTGGGAAAAGTTTTTATTACCCCGGTATATAATACCACAGTTATAAATTAATTAGGAATATGTTACTAGTTTTTGTACGTTTTTTTTTCTCGAAAGTTTCAAAAGTTTAGAAAATTTCAAAAGTTTAGAAATTTACAAAAGTTTAGAAATTTACAAAAGTTTAGAAATTTACAAAAGTTTAGAAATTTACAAAAGTTTTGAAATTTTCTAAAGTTTAGAAAGCTTTAAAAGTTTAGAAGGCTTCAAAAGTTTAGATAGTTTCAAAAGTTTAGAAAATTTCAAAAGTTTAGAAATTTACAAAAGTTTAGAAATTTACAAAAGTTTAGAAATTTACAAAAGTTTAAAAATTTTCAAAATTTTAAAAAGCTTCAAAAGTTTAGAAAGCTTCAAAAGTTTAGATAGTTTTAAAAGTTTAGAATGCTTAAAAAGTTTAGAAAGCTTCAAAACTTTAAGAAAGCTTCAAAAGTTTAGATAGTTTCAAAAGTTTAGAAAATTTCGAAAATTTTGACAACCTACCTAATCTTTTCGATATTTCCGAATTGTGCATCTTCGGGTTCTCCTGCGCTATCTTTCTCCTCTGCAACCTCGACCAAACCATGAAGGCGTTCATAGGCCTCTTAATGTGGTCGTCTTGCTTCTTCACTTGCTGAGATGGGGGCATCCCCTGGGGGAGCCCCAAAGGGGCACTCCCAAGAGATGCCATTCGGGACAACCCCTCAGCCGCGCTGAAGCCCCCGTCACACATGGGGGGCCCAACCGACCTGGAACAGAAGAAGAAAATAATCATTTAACAATTTGAACAATAAAATACAGAAAAACGAACCGTCCATATATCGTGTATGTTCATACAGTGACTTCAACTAAAAGAGATCAATTGTTTATTTTGTTTTCTTTTCTGCGATCATTGACACAAAAATTACAACCTTATCGTAATTTATACAGTATTTTTTTCTCATATTAATTAATGATATAATGAATAATTGAACCAATACGCAAATATAAAACTACGCTCATCTTTACTTAACTACATTAGCTGCCCATAAATATGTATGGAGTATCTGGCTTGATGGGTTAATAAACGTGATCCACACACGAACGCATATTCAAATATTCAAATGGAAGAATAGTAAATAATGCTTAACTGGTGAAACATAGCACATAAACAAGAATGAAATTATGCTAATGCTACATTATGTAGTTGATAAAACGCTGAATTATTTACCCACGAAGCATTTACTCATGAAGCATTTACTCATAAAGCATTTACTCCTAAAGCATTTACCAATGAAGCATTATGCACGAAACATTATGCATTAGACCATAATGCATTATTAATACATCAACTTGTATTAATCACAACATACAAAAACATGTAAAAACCGTCTGAATGAGTTCGTACGTGTGTGCACAATAAACTCTGAAACATTTATTTTTACTTTCATTGATTTTAATATACGCGACTTTACTAAACACTAAGGAAACAATTAAAACACTTGTTCTTGTAGTTTTTGCACGCATAAAACTATACATATAAAATAAAATGTAATAAAAAAGATGTATAAATAAAAATAATAGAAGGTGAAAATTGCCATAGAATATAAAAAATACTATAGAATATAAAAAATACTATAGAATATAAAAATACTATAGAATATTAAAATACTATAGATTATAAAAATACTATAGACTATAAAAATAGTAGAAGGCTAACGGCAGCAGCGGTGTTGTGGCGATTGTAGAAATCTCCACGTAATCTAGACATCATTTTAATGTCTACTTCTGGCAAGTCAAACGGGAATAAAGGCCCCTCACAAAGCCAAACACAAATGAAATAATATTCTAAAGATAAGGCCGCACGAAGCTTCGTGGGTCCGGGGAGGCCATGAATATGGATGTCGACTCGGCGTAATGTTTTATTCAAAAGGCATCCATCCGACTGGCTCGCTTTCGCCTGGCTGCTGCTGTGTGATGGTTCAATTTTGGCTCGCTATAAAAATTAGTGACGGAAAATTAAGCAACCACTGCGAAAAGCTAAAAGTTGCTGGTGGTGTGTATGTGTGTGTAAGTACGATTTGATTGCTTCATCGTGGCTGCTTCAACTGTTGTTGGGGATCAACTCTTTCTGGGCATCTACAGAATTTTGCATCAACTGATTTTTGCATCAAATGATTTTTGGATCAAATGATTTTTGCATCAACTGATTTTTGGATCAACTGATTTTTGCATCAAATGATTTTTGGATCAACTTATTTTTGCATCAACTGATTTTTGGATCAAATGATTTTTGCATCAACTGATTTTTGGATCAACTGATTTTTGCATCAACTGGTTTTTGCATCAACTGATTTTTACATCAACTGATTTTTGCTTCAACTGATTTTTGCATCAAATTATTTTTGCATCAACTTTATTAATATTTATAAAACTAAATTATTCAGCTTTATCACATATCCATTGATTTTTTTTTTATCAAACTTTGGGTTGCAATAGATTTTAAAAAAATGATATACGTGTATCATTTACCTACGAATGAGCTCGCTCGCCGCCTCGCGCCTTCGGCGCTCGTCTTTAAAGACAGTTAACTAAAGCGTTTAACATTCAATTGCATGTTACCCAAGATATAAGATCATAATTAACAATTACTGTAAGGTCATAATTAACAAATATTAAATAGACATTTATATGTAACAATAATTTTTGCATAACAATAATTTATGTTTAACAATGATTTATTCATAAATTATCCTATTCAAAAGACCATACACATATTTTCCAAATCATTAGAATGTTTAACAATTTAATTTTTAGGTTATTAGGACCTCGAGCTCCCTCGATTTTTATGACAGTCAACTAGAAGATATTTATTTTTGATTTTTAATTTATCTTGTGCATTTACTAATATTTATAAAAAATCATAATCTTTACTAATATTTATGAAAAAATCACAATATTTACTCATATTTATGAAAAAATCATAATCTTTATTAATATTTATAAAAAAAATCATAATCTTTACTAATATTTATAAAACTAAATTATTCAGCTTTATCACGTATCTATTGATTTTTTTATCAAACTTTGGTGTGCAATAGATTTAAAAAAAATTACATAAGTTTATAATTCAGCTACGGCTGAGCTCGCTCGCTTCGCTCGTTCGCCGCCTCGCGCCTTCGGCGCTCGTTTTTTAATACACCCAACTGAAGCGTTTAACATTCAGTTGTATGTTAGCCAAGATGTAAGATCATAACTAAATTATTAAATATTTCTTATATACAATAATTTATGCATAACAATAATTTATTCATAAATTATCCTATTCAATAGAACATACAAATATTTTTCAAATCATTAGAATGTATAACAATTTGGTTTTTAGGTTATTAGGACCTCGAGCTCCCTCGATTTTTATGACAGTCAACTAGAAGATATTTATTTTTGCTTTATTATCTTTAATTTATCTTGTATATTTACTAATATTTATAAAAAATCATAATCTTTACTAATATTTACTAAAAAAATCATAATCTTTACTAATATTTACTAAAAAAATCATAATCTTTACTAATATTTATAAAACTAAATTATTCAACTTCATCGCATATCCATTGATTTTTTTGTCAAAGTTTGGTTTGCAATAGTTTTAAAAAAAATTACATAAGTGTATTTTAAAGACAGTAAACTGGAGCGTTTAACATTCAGTTACATGTTACCCAAGATATAAGATCGTAATTAACAATTATTGTAAGATCATAATTAGCAATTATTATAAGATCATAATTAATAATTATTGTAAGATCATAATTAACAATTATTGTAAGATCATAATTAACAATTATTGTAAGATCATAATTAACAATTATTGTAAGATCATAATTAACAATTATTGTAAGATCATAGTTAACAATTACTGTAAGATCATAATTAACAATTATTGTAAGATCATAATTAACAATTGTAAGATCATAATTAACAATTATTGTAAGATCATAATTAACAATTATTGTAAGATCTTAATTAACAAATATTAAATAGAGATTTAATTAAAAGTTTTCAATTTTTCTGTAGTATACAGTTTTAAAGTTTAGATTCTAAACCATTCAGGTTTACGTATAACAATAATTTTTGCATAACAATAATTTATGCATAACAATAATTTTTCTAATCAATGTAACGTGTAATAAAAAATAGAGGGCGTGATAAAAATATTTTCCATATCATTAAGACGTCTAATTTATTATTGCTATGCATAAATTATTGTATATAACATGTATTTAATAGTTGTTAATTATGATCTTACAATAATTGTTAATTACGATCTTATATCTTGGGTAACATGCAATTGAATGTTAAACGCTCTAGTGAACTGTCTTAAAAAAACGAGCCCCGAAGCGAGCGAGCTCATCCGTAGCTGAATGATACACTTATTTGTTTTAAATGAAATATTTTTCAAATCTAATTTTTTGAAATCTAATTTTTTTAAATCAAATTTTTTAAATCTAATTTTTTTAAATCAAATTTTTTTAAATCTAATTTTTAATTAAACCTCTATTTAATATTTGTTAATCATCATTTTACAATAATTGTTAATTATGATCTTACAATAATTGTTAATTATGATCCTACAATAATTGTTAATTATGATCTTATTTCTTGGGTAGCATGTAACTGAATGTTAAACGCTTCAGTTAACTGTATTAAAAAACGAGCGACGAAGGCGCGAGGCCGCGAGCGATCATATCCATAGCTAAATTATACACTTATTTTTTTTTTAATCTAATATTTTTAAAATTTATTTTTTTCAAATATAATTTTTGAAATGTAATTTTTTAAATCTAATTTTTTAAAATCTAATTTTTTTAAATCTTAATTTTTTTAAATCTAATTTTTTAAAACTAATTTTTTTAATCTAATTTTTAATTAAACCTTTATTTAATATTTGTTAATTATCATTTTACAATAATTGTTAATTATGATCTTACAATAATTGTTAATTATGATCTTACAATCATTGTTTATTATAATCTTACAATAATTGTTAATTATGATCTTACAATCATTGTTAATTATAATCTTACAATAATTGTTAATTACGATCTTATATCTTGGGTAACATGCAGTTGAATGTTAAACGCTCCAGTTAAGTGTCTTAAAAAACGAGCGCCGAAGGCGCGAGGCGGCGAGCGAGCGAAGCGAGCGAGCTCATCCGTAGCTGAATGATATACACTTATTTTTTGGAAAATAGTTTTTATACATGTCCTATTGATGAGGAAAATTATTGTTATGCATAAAACTGAATGGTTTAGTCTCTAAACTCGAAAATAGTGTGCTATAGAAAAATGCACAACTTTTAATTAAGATATACCTATTATAGTTAAAAACATATGCTTCAATTATTCGATTAATTTATTTAATATATTTTGAAATGGTCGGATCTCCTCGCAAGAATATTGCCAAGAATATATAGGTGTTGAGTTAATAAATTTATTCTTGTTCACATATGAAACAATCGTTGATACTATGTAATAATAATAATAATAATCATAATCATCATAATAATAATAATAATCATAATCATAATCATAATCGTAATCATAATAATAATAATAATAATAATAAAAATAATAATAATAATAATCATAATCATAATAATAATAATAACAACAACAAATGATAAACGAAACAATGAATTAACTGAACTACATGTACGTAAATTGTCACTAAAGATAACTAGCTAACAATAAGAAACGAAAAGCAGTACCTAACATTTGTTTTCGTAATATGCTTATTTATTGTTTTTGCAACATTAATATTCTTTATTATCCCATCTACTAAATTATTCGATTTATTTTAATCTAATGTTCCCAATATTCGTGCAATCAACTCTCCCATACCCAATTAGTGGATAAAAAGCACTTTATCGTGGTTTCACCCCAGTTCATCACAATCCCGCAGCATCAGCTATATAGGACGTCAAAACAACCAACTAAACACCCCAATATTAGGAATATATGGGGGATGAGACTTTGATTATAAGGGATTGGGGACTTGGTTATAAGGGGTTTTTGGTCTGGATTATAAGGCGTTTTGGTCTGGATTATACGGGGTTTGGGCCTGGATTATAAGCGGTTTGGGTTTGGATTATAAGGGGTTTGGGTCTGGATTATAAGGGGTTTGGGTCTGAATTATAAGGGGTGATATTTGAGGGTAGAAATAGGTTTAGAATAAGATAGGGTTTGGCGGTCAAAAAGGGTACTGATCAGATGAAACAAATAAAAACCGTCGCATCAAGAGAAGTAGGAGGATGACTACCCTAACAACTCGGTTACACGACGGGATAGGGCAGTTTATCTATAAATCCTAACCTCTCTCGCCTCGAGGGTTGTAATTGGATCTGTTAAACACAGCATCGCAGGCGGCGGGTTTCAGCACTTGTTGGGCCGAGTGATTTATTGCCGTCGGCAGTTGTTTGCTCGGCTATCTTGTTTAATCGTATGGTCTTTTTTATTTCCGATTATTTGTGTCTTTTGCTGGCTATTTGTGGTTTTTGATAGCGATTTTTGTCTTTTGATAGCGATTTGTGTCTTTTGGTAGCGATTTGTGTCGTTTGATACCCATTTTTTTTAAAGAGTGATTTGTCTTTTAATTCACATATCCATTATTTTAAATAAGATATTTTAAGCACATACATTACTACGTTAGCAGATACTTTTTATACACATTCGCTATGTACAAAGTAATAATTAAAGCATCACTCATTACTCAACTTAGCAAATTAACAGCCCGTATAAAAACATGTGGTAATTGCTTGTAGTGCGTTGTGGTGTGGAAAAAACGGCCAGCCGTTATTTTTAAAAAATAGTTATGAATAATTGATCGCATGCTCAAGTGCAACAATGAACTTGTCGGGAAATAATTGAATTAGCATGCCTTTTGCCCACATATGACCACTTTAAGCGCGCATATCTTCGGTTCAATATATTTTATATGACCGTCAATATCACCACTACCTCCACTACTTCGATGATACATGTAGGTGCATTGTATTAGGGCAGTTATAACGACTAAAATGATGAATAAATGCCAGAGGACGCTTTTGCCAAGTCATTATAATGACTACATATGTGTCAGTGTGCTCAAATTTTACACCTGTTGAGTTATTTCGTTATAATGTATATTGTTAAATAACAATATACTTATATGGGAGTATAAAATGAAGTGTTAAGTTTATATAAAAACTCAACGTTTATATAAAAACTTAAGAGTGTATAAGTGTAAAAAGGGCAAATATAGTTGCCCAGCGATTATATTCAAATAGCCGACAACATCTCAGCGATTAGAAGGTTTTATAATGATCCCCGACGAGATAGCTTTTTACGTAGTCATTGTTCTCAAGGCTCGAAGCTTAATTTGAATATTTTTATGCCTTTTCAGCGTTTTTAATTGCCCCCGCGTTAACATCGTTGACAAGTTTAAAGACTAACAACTAACGGCAAACGCCATCGTATCTGCCCGCGATAAATCTTTACATAGACTTGCAATTAGGTGAATTAAAATAATAATAGAATTAAGGAATCTTGACTTTGGCTTAGAACGCAATAGACGTTCTTCGGGAGTAAATTGCTGATGGTTCACCACGTAGGGGCGAAGCGGCAAAACGAAAAGAAGATTGAAATGCAAGCGGTAAATCGCTAGAAAAAAGAGAACGAGAAATTGGGCAAAAACGTGAAATGGAACAAAAACGTGAACTGGAACAAAAACGTGAAATTGAACCAAAAACCGTGGAATTGGTCGAAAAGGAATGTTCGCCGTTCCGTTGTGTTTATTTGACCTAAAGGTGGCCATAAACGCATAAAAGTTGTACGATTATTTTCTGAAGGACTCTAGAGACTTAGTCTGAATAGAAAGTTTAGACGGGTCCTTTCTGCACACTGGATTTTATTACCCGTTAAATATGACTTTTGTCAACCCAAAGGCGGCGTCAGTGTTATACGTATTATTCCATTGTACAATTTTTTTGCAAATTAAGAACATCTTCACTCAATGAGAGGAAAGAAAATAAGACCAATAAGACCAATAAAAAACGAATAATAAAATAACAAGAGAATAAAATAATAGTAATAATGAAATAATAGTAATAATGAAATAATAGTAATAATAAAATAATAGTAATAATAAAATATAGTAATAATACAATAATAGTAATAGTAGTAATAATAAAAAGAGGTTATGTCACATGTGGGCCAAAACTCACCGAATGAAATGGCCCGTAGAGGCCTGCCGGAGATCCAGATCAATTTTGAGGCTTTTATAGTTCCTCGCACGTGAGAACAAGAACCGTTCTAAAAATATATAGCACAGCACTAACACTAGAAGTACCAAATAGAAACCATTTGTCGAAAAACAGTGTCAAAACAAACCCCCGGTTTATGTTTAAACCCCCGGTTTATGTATAGTTTGTACGTGTTCACGATTATAAAGCACTGAATCTTGTGACAAGGTTCACTAGCCCACGTAAAAGCGGCTTTGGACATGCGCCGACGAGCTCTTGATCCTCTCACCAATGGGTTTGGGGGGAGGGGCCTGTTCTTATCCCGCACTTTTTCTGCTACGAAACTTTACCGGCCCCGCCCCTACATTGTCATGATAATTTTTTATCTCTTATTCTTTATTACAGGTGTTCTCGATTGTCCTTTCCTGTGTCGCTCTATGGATTCTATGTTTAAATTTTGTTCGTTCGTCGGCGTTATTTATTTGTTTCTCGCATCTGTTTTGTTTTAAACTGTTTTTGCGTGCTTTAACTTGCTTATCGGCGAACTTATTCCAAATCTAGTTACGTTTTTATATTATTTTTTGTTTTTGTGAAAATTAATTGTTTGCTTATTCAATTAATCAATATTGTAGTGAAACAAAAGCTATTGCAACAAATCTATAATAATAACATCTATAACAACAAATCTATAATAACAAAATTTGTAACAACAAAATCTATAACAACAAATCTATAATAACAAAATCTATATCAACAAATCTATAATAACAAAATCCATAACAACAAATCTATAATAACAAAATCCATAACAACAAATCTGTAATAACAAAATCTATGACAACAAATCTATAATACCAAAATCACTTTTCGTATAAATATTTATTATAAAGTGCTAATATTAATAACGTCCCGATATTATTATAATCCCAACGATATTAAAACCCTAACAATATTAAAACCCCAACGATATTAAACCCCCAACGTTATTATTAATCATGACACAACCGAACAAACCTGTTAAAGCAACAATAAAACCTCGCCATGATAATCCGCGTCTACAAAGCACAAACAAAAACACCAATAAATACGGGCATAAAGAGGTCTTCCCATTGTGCTCGTAATCCAAATAGGCCAATAATAAAAGGAGGACACGCATAATAAGAGTACGAATAAAATATGAATAATAAAAAAGCAATAAGCTCCTTGTGCGCGATGCAACGTCCTGCCCCCTTAATAGGGTACCATAGTGCCCTTTAGATATTGCCCTCTAGATGGTGCCCTCTATGTGGTGCCCTCTATATGATGCCTTCTAGCAAGAGGGTGTCTTCCCTATTAGCATATGCTGAATTCAATTTTAATAATTACCCTGTAATATCCGAATTATAATGACAATAATGGCCAAACGGCGACGGAGATGGAGTGCTAAGCGTGGCAGATCAATTTATTTGAATTGCGCATAATGCCAGAATGAGGGTGCAAACTTTTATCTTACTTATTACAGTGACGGATCTAAGGAGGAGCGATCGGGGCGATCGCCCCCCCCCCCTTACATTTCGAAAACGCATTTCTTAAAGCCACCTTTAGCTTCTGAGTTGATGACGGCATTGTCTCTTACTAAAAATCACCCCCCCCCCCAACATGACCCCCTAGGTCCGGCCCTGCTTATTAACATTATTCATTTCTATAGTTAAATAGTGTTTTATTGTTAAATTGTATTGTCAGGCCTGTCTTTTTCTTCGTTTTAAATGATAACATAATTCACAGAAATACTACTTCTCACACTTCGAACAATACAGAAAATAATGACCAAATTGGTTGTCACAAAGACGGACGTGCTCAAGTCCTCGACGAAAGGATAAACGTTTTCAAGGAGATCGTATTGAACGCCGGATGGCATTACATAGTTGACTAAACAAATTTGTGGGCGTCTTTTAACAAACAACTGATTTAAATGAAGCGCCCAAGAGACAAACTCTGACTTGTTTGAGGGCTTAAGTTGTAAGCCGAGGCTTAAATTATTACTATTGTTACTGAGAGCATTACAAGAAGTCTCCAGAAGGGTAACTAGTAATCCTCGTTCTTTACAAAATTTGTTTTGTTTACCAACTCTTGGTCAACTAACCCTTTATGACAGGTAATATAGTTATTGGCAACTCCTTAATGTATACATATTTGAACAGGTACATTTTTTGAAGAGATATATTTAAGAGGTATATTTACGAGGTATATTTTAAGATGTATATTTTAAGAGGTATTTTTAAGAGGTATATTTTAAGAGGTATTTTTTAAGAGGTAAATTTTAAAAAGTAGTTTTTAAGAGGTATATTTTAAGATGTACCTATATTTTAAGAGGTATTTTTTAAGAGGTATATTTTAAGAGGTAAATTTTAAAAAGTATTTTTTAAGAGGTATATTTTAAGAGGTATTTTTTAAGAGGTATATTTTAAGAGGTATTTTTTAAGAGGTATTTTTGAAGAGGTATTTTTTAAGAGGTATATATAAAAAAGCATACATTTGGGCCAATACCCCCTGAGGACATAAAAAGGAAAAATATAAATGATCGGCACACGTTAGAACATCAACTCTGTCAAATGGGTTTCATCGAGCAGTTTGTCTTAATGGACTACCTCTTTTGATGGTTAAATTTCTCGCTTCTCTTTTTTCGTTTCTCCCGTTCTTGTTTCTCCCTTTCTCGTTTCTCCCTTTCTCGTTTCTCCCTTTCTCGTCTCTCCTTTTCTCCTTCAGCTTCTCTCATCAGAGCATCTTGCTCTAATGCATTATAATAATATTCTATAAAGGATAATGGAGCGTTATTCGTGAAAAATTGGGTTAAATGAATCGGTACTAACGCGCACGCGTCCCTAATTTTTCACAACTCCACTCTACACATATTAGCCCCACAAAATTCGAACCCACCAAATCATTAGTTCGCCGAGCAAATCCCTGTCACCCCAATAAAGCGCCATAGACATTAATTAAAAATAAATCCAATCAAAAAGCATCTGGAAGAAGTGGTTTTGAGTTGGCGAGGGTGAGAAACGTTGATCCTAAAGAGATCCGATGACGGGTGAAATTTTATTAAGCCGGCACCACACTTGTTCCTCCTTCAAAAAGCTATGCTTTAAATGCTCTAAAATGCTGTGCCTTAAAATGCTGTGCCATAAAATGCTCCTGCTTTAAAATCTGAACGAAACTTCATCCCAGTTGGCTCGAAATCTGCAAACCGAGGGTGTAATCCCGGCTTAATGTTGAGGGTGTCTCTATTTGATCGCTATTACTGCTTCGTGTCGAATTGCACCACAACTCCAGACTACTTAATCAATCCTAACGTTTTCTCCTTCTAATCCTCTATTATTTGTGCAATTCACCTCTGTTTCTCACTCACTCTCTCTCTCTCTCTCTCTCTCTCATTCTTTCTCTCTCTTTCTTTCTCTTTCTCTCTCTTTCTTTCTCTTTCTCTCTCTCTCTTTCTCTCTCTTTCGCTCTCTTTCTCTCTTTCGCTTTCTCTATGTCTTTCTCTCTCTTTCTCTTTCTTTCTTTCTCTATCTCTTTCTCCCTCTTTCTCTTTCTCTTTCTCTTTCTCTCTCTCTCTCTCTCTCTCTCTCTCTCTCTCTCTCTCTCTCTCTCTCTCTCTCTCTCTCTCTCTCTCTCTCTCTCTCTCTCTCTCTCTCTCTCTCTCTCTCTCATTCTCACTCGCCTAGGGGTTTTAAGCATACCTATTCCCACCTACGGTTTAATTACTGCACGGACCAAAACCAACAAACTGGAATACTCAATTCGATGGGAATGGACACAGACTCGAAGCAGAGCAAACAAGGAATAAATAGTCTGGATCACATTCATCTGTATACACTAGTAATAATTTTTAACTAAGTTCTAACTGGAAATGTTTTATCTCAATATCTTGATTATATCTCAATATCCTTATTTTATAATCAAAGAGACAATAACTGAAATCAAGGAATTTTTCACAAATGTAAAGAGCACTTAAATATCACAGAAAGGTCTATATATCTTTCTTGGTAAAACATCTGCCATCTGCTATTAATTAAATAGTAATAATAGTAATTAAATCATTAGTTGATGCTGAAATAAACACGAAACAATTTCCCAAACAAATGGTTATTGCCCAACAATTGTCCACCTGATCGAACACAGGCTGCCGAATTTTTCTATTTGCCACCAAGAATCCTTTTTTACTCAGATTGATCCCATTGTCACCGCAAAATCAAGAACTCTTTCAATCGACGGCGATGGTGCGCAAAGAGCCAAATCAGTTGGAACGGAGGCTACACCATGAAATTTCAATGGTTGTGGTCTAAGCAAAATGAGCCTAAACAAAATTAACCTAAACAAAATAAGTTTAAGCAAAATAAACCTAAGCAAAATGAACCTAAATAAAATGATTTGGAAATATTATTTGGAATATTTTGGAATATTTGAGTTGTAAAAGAAATTTGATGATACATTCAGCGACATAACACCTTTCTCATAAGGAATGTAACTTCCAGAGGCCTGAGGATGTCTGTAGACTAGACGAAACTGGTCGCCTACTGAATTAAAACCATAATAACATCAGGAACGTGCTTCATTTTTTGAAAAGACTCCAGAAATAAATAAATTCAGTTTAAGCAAAATGAGCCTAAGCAAACTGAAGCTAAACAAAATGTGCCTAAACAAAATAAGTTTAAACAAAATGAGCATAAGCAAAATGAAGTTAAGCAAAATGAGCCTAAACAAAATGAGCGTAAGCAAAATTAGTTTAAGCAAAATGAGCCTAAACAAACTGAAGCTATACAAAATGAGCCTAAACAAAATGAGTTTAAACAAAATGAGCATAAGCAAAATGAGTTTAAACAAAATGAGCATAAGCAAAATGAAGTTAAACAGAATGAGCCTAAACAAAATGAGCCTAAACAAAATGAGTCTAAACAAAATGAGCCTAAGCAAAATGAGCACAAAAAGCGAATACACCGACCAAACGGATGCAGCATCAGAATGGAATACATAATAATAATGGAAAAGCTGCATGATCGTCGGGGAGAAGCAAAAAGAACACAAATAGATAATAGGGCGAATTCTCAGGTTAAATAGCAAAAGAAGCAAATCCCTACATAATTCTTCTTACGCATGCAGAAGTATAAATCTAAATGGGTATTAAGTCCATACATTCGTCAAACAAGAATTACAATGGCTCAAATAGGAATTATACTCGTTGGAATAGGAATTATACTTATTCGTTGAAATAGGAATTATACTTGCTAAAATAGGAATTATACTTACTCGAATAGGAATTATAGTCGTTCGAATGGGAATTAGGAATAAGGAATTACAAGAGTTCGAATGTTGTGCCCGCCGCTAACGTGCCCAATATGTGTAAAATCCTATTAGCGATCTTCAATGGGGCCTCCTCGATTCCCAATCAATCGCTCCTCCGAACAATTATTTCCATCGATCGATCCCCTTCTGCATGTGTTTATCCAGATTATCGGCGAGAAACCCCTGCTTTAGCGGTTTGCCAGTTCTAGAAATTTCTCAGTTCTAAAGGTTCGCGAGCTCTAGAGGTTTGCCAGATTAGGTTTCTCTTGTCCTGCAGGATCTGATAAGGAACTTCAAGATCCTCCGGGTTGCTTATCTGATCTAACGTCGATTTCTGGCGAGGATTTGAAAGTAGCTAGCAAAAAACCGCATTGTTAGGGCGATGTTGACTCCTCATGTTTCATGTGAGTCCTTTGAGAAGTTCCTCAGGAAGGTAGAGGTAATTTTTGTGTCGTTATAACGGTGACGTATCGAGGAACTGACTAATCAAGGATTAAATAAGATTTTGTGTTAAAATGTATGACGATCTGCTCTTATATCTTTCCCCCACGATCGGCTTGCGGCCTTCGTATTCTCGAATTTAATATAAAAGTAGTAGGCGTTCGTTCGCGAGCCACCAAAACATGACACAAGACTAAGAGAGGCGTGTTGTTTATTTGTTTCAAAACGACGTCAACTAAGAGAGACGCGTTATTTATTTGTTTCAAAACGACGTCCACTAAGAGAGACGCGTTGTTTATATGTTTCAAAACGACGTCAACTAAGAGAGACGCGTTGTTTATATGTTTCAAAACGACGTCAACTAAGAGAGACGCGTTGTTTATTTATTTCAAAACGACTACGAAATATTAAAAAAAAAATTTTTTTGAATTGAATAAACTTTTTCTTGAATTAAATAAATATTTTCTTGGTTTAAATAAATACTTTGTTGAATTCAATAAATATATTTCCTTCTCCAGATTTATTTGAGTTAAAGATTTTTTTCCCTCTGGGTACCTAATAATATTCAATTTATTTACTTTATATTATACATGTTAACAATTAATTGATCGGGGACACAGCGTTGAAGCATCTGTACCCAACTGACCCCAACACCCGGACCAGCTGACCGGCGCACCTGGCCCAGCTGCATGTAATTCGTCTTCCGCAGAATATTTCTCACTGTACTGTCATTGAAATAATGCATTCAGTATTGTATACAAGCTCTCAATTCGAAATGTTTATACTAAACTTGTGTCTCTAAAATTCGTGTGTTTGTTTATTATAAACAAATTACATTAAAGTAGTTTTCATACATATTAAAAACATTTTCAAAATTTCTTTTATGCTATATATGAATGAAATATTGAACATTATTGAAGCTTGCTCAAAACGAGTCACCTATTGGAAAATTGAATATATTCATAGGTATACGTAGGTATGTATACGTAGAACGCATGTACTTAAATTTTGTTTCATTCATATTTAACATTATTCAATAAAAATTTTAATTTTCAAATACATAAATCTTATCATTTTTTGTTCTTACTATTATTTGATTACTATTATTTGATTATTATTATTTTATTACTATTATTTTATTATTATTATTTTATTATTATTATTTTATTATTATTATTTTATTACTATTATTTTATTATTATTATTATTGATTAGGAAAATTATTGTCACACATAAAACCGAATGGTTTAGAATTTAAACTTTAAAACTGCATCTATTTATTAATTATCATGTTTTTCATTTTTTTCTAGATCATCAAGAAACTGAATCTCTCTCCACTTGCTAGCTACAAACGGTAAATATAATTTATTTTATTCAGACTATAAAAATGTACAAATATAAAAAATCAGGATCATTCCTTCAAATCGTACAAATAATTTAATACAACAATTTTCCGAGAAGTCTCAATATATTGAGCCTCATCATATTAGAACCTCAATATATTATAACCTCAATAGATTAGAACCTCAATATATTATAACCTCAATAGATTAGAACCTCAATATATTATAACCTCAATATATTAAGGTCTCTATATTATATAGGTCTACAGGCTGTGTAAATACTTGTTTACAAAAAAAAATCACACCCCGAAGTTTACTTTGGACCAGGGGGCCAAGCTGGCTGTGCACCGGCCTAGCGGCATCATTTTCTCACAGGCGCACACCTCTCTCAGTTGGCCTGGCATTCTAACCCTTAGGGCCTCATCCAGAAGGCCTAGGTTTGCGCAACGGCCAACGCGATCAATCAAGTATAATGTGACATGACAGTAAGCATAGCATTTTGTCTATTGTAATCTGCCCATTGTTACAAGCGAGTAACCGAAGCTTTCCAGCGTTTCTTTTATTTCTGCCTCTTTTTTTTTGGTTTTCATATGAATCACGTTTGGACGCGTAGCTGTTGTATTTGATCATTACCTTATTCATTCTGTTCCGTAGGCCTGTTGCTGTGTACTAATTGTGCATTGTGTCCTTTCGTACGGTCCATTAAGGATTATTTAAGGGGTAACAAACAGTTGATTTGCGGTTTATTCCTGTGATGCCATTGGGATCTTTTGTTGTTTTCTTTTCATTAAAAATTTGATATCTTTTTGTATCTCATCTTTTTAGTGATTTGATTTAATTTTTGATGATTTGTCAGTAGAATTATCAGTGATAATGCATCGCTCATATTCGTATGCTGTACAAAATACACATTTATACATTTGCACATTTACACATTTACTTTTCTTCACCCCCTAATCGCATTCATTCCAAATGACTGCAAATGTTTACATAAGCCGTATCCAAAATTGTAAAATATTCATGCAAAATATAATCGTTATTCTTCGGGCTTTGTTGAAGTGGTCAAGCCGGACGACTTTGCCCCTTAAGGCCGAGGGCCTAAGGTCGGGGGCCTAAGGCCCCTTTGGGGCCGGGGGCGAATCGTAGTCCTCAATAATACCCTCCATTCTCTAATGCCACACACACAAGCGCATTGTCAGTGCAAAAAGACCATATAACAATGTATTATATCGGGCATTCAGCCATTGAGTCCAATGCACAGTTTTATTCTATTCAGATATTCGTACAATCGTCCCGGCTAAAATATACACGCGTTCCGAATGCCGAAAGGTTTTGTCCCTTTGTGCGACAGTGTCGGAGACCATTCACCCGTTTTTGCCGTGAGAAGGAAGTGGAATAAATTGCTCGATGGGATTTGAATGTTTTTCCTAAAATCCCCCGATGAGAGGCACAAAGCGTAGGTGGGCACAGGTAATCTCTGCGGCCGCTGGTCGTTATTTTATTTTCGTTTGGGCCCTTTGTGCGCGAATTTGTGCCTATTCTCCTTTACGTAATTGCTTCACTGGACTGCCTTTTGCATAATAGCGAAATATTTAATCAACGTTTACGCACAAGAGAAACACTAACAAAATATGTACAGTGAACATGATGCTAAACAAATACAAATTCGTAGTAAAGTGCTTGGGAATCGTACACAAGAGAATGTCCATTGTGTACCTACCTAACGTTCAACGAATATCTGCGTTACCGATTCAAATATTGCAAATTACATTACTATAAATATTATTAAATAAATAATGAATAACGATGTTGCTTGGGTCATGCTTGTGGCTCAGCACAAAACACATAATATTTATGTGTGTACCTACAGAGCTCGTTTGTGAGTCGCATCAGCGGCCTCTCACCTGGCATCAATGAAATCCATTCGCCAGACTTTCTGGCGACTTTATACGAGATAGAGCACACCTGAGAATGTCCCGAGCCTCACGCTGAGATCTCCACCCTCTCTTGGTCTCAACTCTTATATGTGCTCTCATCACATAAAAAATGTTCTCTCAGTGAGCTACGGCATCAGATCCAAGACAAGAGAGTTTCAAACGAGTAAATCTACACCGGATCCGGAGAGAAGAAGGTCGCGAAAAAATCAAAAATCCCTTGCCCCCTTCAGTATTGTGATTAAAATTTCTTCTGCCCTGAAGCCACGGTGTCTCATCCGCTACCTGGATGACACAATGAGGGCGAAATAAAATAATGAAAGCGGAAAAAAGCAGAGTTAGGCCTCTATTGTTAACTGCGAAATAATAGAAGCCATCCCAGGAAATTGTTAAAAATCAGAGTTTGCCATTGAGACTGGTGCCCTATTTCGTTGAGGACGAAGAGACATGGTGAGAATCACGATGAGAGACATTATTAGGTAGACCATGTAGGAAGACCTGGATGCAAAACTTTGAACTATTAACAAACATAATTACCGTCGTAACGTACGTACGTACGTACGTATGTGTATTAAAAGCCAAAGAAACAAGTGCCTGTGACATTGATTTGATGAAATAAGTTGTCGCCATCAAGCCGATGCTGATCGAGTTTATATTCTACGATAAAGACGATGGAGGTTAGAAACAGGACAAAAACAAAATGAATGCGGTGAACATGATGCTGAACGAAGTTCGTAGTAAAATGAACCAGTGTTTGCGAATCGTACAAAAGGAACATCTGTACTACTGATTCAAATATGTATTGCAAATTACATTACTATAAATAATATTAAATTAATAAACGATATATAAGATTATTCCGTGTATACAGTAAGATTATGTGATGTACACGAATATATCGTATATACATTACTGCTGCATAAATTTTTAGTGAACATGATAATATGTATATGTTGAAATCATAAGATTAAATATATATGTAGGATAAAAGGTATGTGTATATGGTAATATGTACACGTGCACATGGTCAGATGTACATGTGCACATGGAAATAAGTATACGTGTACATGGCAATAAATATATGTGTACATGGCTGCCCGTGATTTTTCACGGGCATTAACTAGTTACATATTAATGCTTCAAAAAAAACAACTTAATGCTACAAAAAACCCAGTTAATGCTACAAAAAAAAACAACAAGTTGATGCTACAAAAAAAAACAAGATCCAATACCATAAAAATATGTTATGTAAATTACATTTAGGTAAATGTGATAAAATTTCTAAAAATGTACGTGTGATATCATTTAAAATAGCCCGTAGTTTACGGCCGTATACTGCAGGATTAGTTGAATAAAAGCGTTTAATTAACAGCAGTTCTGAGACAAAAACCCATATGGCGATGGCCATGCCCAGGCCCATTTCCATATTCTAACGAAATAAAACTCCGTCCACGCATAACGTGCTCTTGTTTATGGGCATTCGAAGAAATTCCCTGACGCAATAATAAGCGCGGTAACGAGCTAAATGGTAATAGAATTTTTAATCCGTGAATTGTGGGCCCGCGATGACACCGCCTGTTTCCTCAGAATAAGGCCCTAATGGGCGGGCAACTTTAAACACAATAAACGTCTAATTTAGGGACAACGTTTTAAGTGTGTTTTTAAAAGGCTTTTGGGAGCCTCGCAGTCTGCTGATGGAGAATCTCGAGTCGGGAGTTTCTCATCTCGATGCCGGTTTCGCTGGTTGTTTTAAAAAGAGCCTCTCTCGTTCTTTTTATTGTGCCTCGCCGCGGGAGGCTGTTATTCGATGACTTGAGGAATTTCCCCTGATGCTATGTGCGTCGATTGTGGTCTTGTAGGTTTATACACATGTGAAGGTCGAAATCGGGTTTCTGTATCTTCTAAATTCTTAGGCTTGCTGGACGTGGTTTATTTTTACTTTATTTACTTCTGCAGTGTGCACAAAATTTTATTATTATGTAATTTTTCTTTATATTTTTCGTAAAATTCTAAAAGAACCTACAAAATACATCTTTTAAAAGTATACAAGAATGTTCTTTTATATATAGAAATTTACATGCCTAGTAAACATATCACTCATTTAATGAGTGATATGTTTACTAGGCATGTATTGTCTACTAAAGCACCGCATTTCAAGAAAGTGAAAAGTTTTTGGTCTATCACTATCAATAAATCATACTTGACAACTTTTCATAACATTCATCAATGTTTAATATTTAGTTATATCACATATATGTGGTTATATCCAAAAAGTATTTTGGGTAATTGAAAATCTTGTTGAATCTAACCACTAAGGAAGTAAGAACAAACAACACGTGAAATATTAAACCACATGTAAGTTTGATTAAACTGCAATACTGTATAGTTGACGAAAGACTAGGCCCTTCTTGCGAGCACACAAGATGTTATAAAAACAACTTGTTTTTTCTTTAATCATTGCATTGAACAGGATAAACTTACTACAAAACTACTAAATATTTTATTATTATTTACTATAATCATTTATTATTTTACTTTCTATGTAGTGTTATATGTATTACTCCATCTGCAGTAATTTTATTGATTTTTATACATTTATACATTTATTTAAAATATTTAATTATACTTGAAACGTGTTTATATTACCGTACTTTTGTAAAATTATTATACAATTTAATAGAGTTTTATTACAACATAAAATAAAATTTTCAATGTAAATTTTCATTTAATTTTTTGAGCGTATGTACGTATGTAAAAGTGAATGGTTTTTAATCTAAACTTTAAAACTGTGTGCTATGAAAAAATTGGAAACGTTTATTTAAACCTCTTTTTAATAATTGTTAATTATGACCTTACATTAATTTTTAATTGTGATGATTATAATGTGATCACAATGTGATCTTACATCTTGAGTAATATACAATTGAGTGTCAAACGCTCCAGTTAACTGTCTTAAAAAACGAGCGCCGAAGGCGCGAGGCGGCGAGCTCGCGAAGCGAGTGAGTTCGAATTTCCCATAATTTAAAATCAAGATTATTATACTTTTTATTCTATAATATTTGTTGACCACAAATTTAAAATTATTAGACGTCCTATGATTTGGAAAATATTTTTATTACATGTTTTATTGAGTAGGAAAATTAGTGTTATACATATCTTGTTGTTATGCATAAGTTATTGTTATGCATAAGTTATTGTTATGCATAAGTTATTGTTATGCATAAATTATTGTTGTGTATAAATTATAGTTGTGCATAAATTATTGTTATGCATAAAACTGAATGGTTTGGAATCTAAACTTTAAAAGTCTGTTCTACATAAAAATTGAAAACTTTTAATTAAACCTTTTTTTAATAATTGTTAATTACGACTTTACAATAATTTCTAATTGTGATGATTATAATGTGATCACAATGTGATCTTATATCTTGGGTAATATGCAATTGAATGTCAAACACTCCAGTTAACTGTCTTAAGAAACGAGTGCCGAAGGTGCGAGGCGGCGAGCGAGCGAAGCGATTGAGCTCGAATTTCCCATAATTTAAAATCAAGATTATTATACTTTTTATTCTAACTATATTATTTGTTGACCACAAATTTAAAATTATTAGACGTCCTATGATTTGGAAAATATTTTTATTACATGTTCTATTGAGTAGGAAAATTAGTGTTATACATATCTTATTGTGATGCATAAGTTATTGTTATGCATAAATGTTTGTTGGGTATAAATTATTGCTATGCATAAATTATTGTTAAACATAAAACTGATTACTTTAGAATCTAAACTTTGAAAGTCTGTTCTACAGAAAAATTGACAACTTTTAATGAAACCTTCTTTTAATAATTATTAATTATTATATAGTAGTATTGATGATCTTATAATAATTGTTAATTACGATCTTATATCTTGGGTAACATGCAATTGAATGTTAAACGCTCCAGTTAACTGTATTAAAAACGAACGCCGAAGGCGCGAGGCGGCGAGCGAGCGAAGCGAGCGAGCTTTAATTTCCCATAATTTAAAAGCAAGATTATTACACTTTTTATTTTATATTATTTCTTTAAATATTTAAAATTATTAGACGTCCTATGATTTGGAAAATATTTTTATTACATGTTCTATTGAGTAGGAAAATTAGTGGTATACATATCTTATTGTTATGCACAAGTTATTATTGTGCATAAATTATTGTCATGAGTAAATTATTGTTATTCATAAATTATTGTTATACATAAAACTGAATACTTTAAAATCTAAACTTTAAGAGTCTGTTCTACAGAAAAATTAAAAACCTTAAACCTTGTTTTAATAATTGATAATTATGAACTTACAATAATTTTTATTGTCATTTTACATCTTGGGTAACATAGAATTGAATGTTACACGCTTCAGTTAACTGTATTAAAAAATTAATAAATTATTGTTATGCTTAAGTTATTGTTATGCATAAATTATTGTCAAACATAAAACTGAATTGTTTAAAATCTTAACTTTAAAACTATGTGCTACAGAAAAATTGAAAACTTTTAATGCAACTTCTTTTTGATAATTAGTAATTATTATCTTACAATAATTGTTAATTACGATCTTATATCTTGGGTAACATGCAATTGAATGTTAAACGCTCCAGTTAACTGTATTAAAAACGAGCGCCGAAGGCGCGAGGCGGCGAGCGAGCGAAGCGAGCGAGCTCGAATTTCCTATAATTTAAAAGCAAGATTATTACACTTTTTATTTTATATTAGTTCTTGACCACAAATTTAAAATTATTAGACGTCCTATGATTTGGAAAATATTTTTATTATTTTCTATGATTATTTCACGTTCTATTGATTAGGAAAATTAGTGTAATTCATAAATTATTATCTATAAATCATTATGCATAAATATTGTTATGCATAAATTATTATGCATAAATTATTGTTATACATAAAACTGAATAGCTTTAAAATCTAAACTATAAAACTGTGTGCTATCGAAAAATTAAAACTTTTAATTAACCCTCAATTTAATAATTGTTAATTATGATCTTACAATAATATTTAATTGTGATCTCACATCTTGAGTAACATACAATTGAATGTTAAACGCTCCAGTTAACTGTATTAAAAACGAGCGCCGAAGGCGCGAGGAGGCGAACGAGCGAAGCGAACGAGCTCGAATTACCCATAATTTAAAAGCAAGATTATTACACTTTTCATTTTCTATTATTTCTTGACCACAAATTTAAAATTATTCGACGTCCAATGATTTGGAAAATATTTTTAGCGCATGTTGTTTGATTAGGAATATTTGTGTTATACATAAATTATTGTTGTACATAAATTATCGCTATACATAAATTATCGTTATACATAAATTATCATTATACATAAAATTGAATGCTTTAGAATCAAAACTTTAAAACTGTGTGCTAGAGAAATCTCTTAATTTGGATATACTTTATTTGGAAGCGTTTGCTTCTATGAAATCATTTATATCCTGGAGTGAAATCAATCGAATATTCTCTTAAGAATATTGCCAAGAATATATTTGTTTTTAATATATTTGTTATTGAAATAAATAAATTTATTTTTGCTCATACATGAATCAACGATACTCTTAACCAATGCCTTTTTTATTCTTGGACCAAGATCAGTGCACTATCAGAACTTTCTCTAAACTGTGAACATAGACAAGGGTACATATACAAATAATAATGCATGAGAGACAGAGCCGGAAAGGAAGGAGTAACCGGACAGGGTCGGGGTTTATAGGGCCCTAATGCAGAATGACGCAAAATATATGGAGTTCTTTAGTGGTTGGCCTTTGTGGGGGGATATTGTCAGCGAGAATGGGCGACACAGTTCAGTTGCCGTGAAAGCAGATTCCCGACATTAGCCCGAAGCAGAGCAGAGGAGAGATGGCCAAGTGGCTTTCGACATGCACACACGGCTTCTTATTATGCTCTTTGCCTTTCACCCCCTTTGTGCCGCCTTTATGGAATGCATAATGCCCGAGTGCTCGAATATGCGATATTAGAAATCCGGCCGGAAAAGAGCCCCAGATCTGCTTGGAAAGGGGTTGCCCTAAACCTCCTACCTAAACCTAAACCTAAGCTAAACTGGGAAAAATGTCCATAGAGTTAGGGGCAACTTCACATTTAATTACTATTTAAATATAATTATAATTTAAGTAAAACGAAAATTTGATGTTCGGTTGCAAGGTCGGTGATACTCCGGTATCGCGTAATACTTCTGGAATCGGTAAAAAGAATAAACGTGTAGAAAAAAATAAACGTGTAGAAAAGAATAAACGTGTAGAAAAGAATAAACGTGTAGTAAAGAATAAAAGAAAAGAATAAACATGTAGAAAAAAATAAACGTGTAGAAAAGAATAAACGTGTAGAAAAAAATAAACGTGTAGAAAAGAATAAACGTGTAGAAAAGAATAAACGTGTAGACAAGAATGAACGTGTAGAAAAGAATAAACGTGTAGAAAAGAATAAACGTGTAGAAAAGAATAAACATGTAGAAAGGAATAGACATGTAGAAAGGAATAAACATATAGAAAAGAATAAACATGTAGAAAAAAAGAGAAACTTACTAACCAATGTGATAAACACCATAAAACCCATGTAGAATAGCCCATCAGGATAATACATGATTAGCTATTCTGTTTTGTGGATGAAGAAACCAGGCACCTTTGTGAACAATTAAAACACACCTTTATTCCTTTATTTCCGTGGAATTTATGTAGGGCTATTCAGGAGACAGCCTGTAAAATATTGCATAGTGTAAGAGGAGGACAATAATAATTATAATAATAGTAATACCCAAGACCAAGAGGTTCTTTTATGCTACCTAAGTCGTATTGGAAAGTCAGGGCTGTAGTTGGGGTAAATTGATGATGGAATTGGGATTTAGGAATTTAGGGAAAAAATTTCTGTAGTTTATGTAAGTACGTTTCTGTCCAATTGGTGGGAGGAGATCGAGAGCGAGCGAGAACGAGTGAGAACCAGTGAGAGCAAGTGAGAGCGAGCTAATCGCTGGCGACACGCTGTCTGGCCCTCTCAATTGGCACCCCCAAAATACTATATTTTACGACTATACTCCAGGTGTTATTGATTTGGACACCTGTGCGAGAACAATGGAACGTACAGTTGCTAGGAAACGGACCATGGCATGCTCAAACCTGAGGATTTGTCGAATCTGCATGCGTTTGGTTGGACCTTTGTGGAGGATCTGTGCCGACAGGGCCGATTGTAGTTCCGCAGAACGGCGCAGCTAGCAGCGCCCACACGATGCAAACTGCTCTTATTCGAACCTTGAGGGGCACAAAGGGTCTTATTAAATCGTGCTCTCTGAAAAATACGCTAGAAGGTGACAAAGGGACTTGCAACAAAGCCGTTTTGCTCTCGGCCGGGGATACGAGCAAAGAGTTGCGTTGCAGGAATTAATACTCGAGCTTAAAATAAATATTTCTGTTTGTTAGGGAACGATCCACTTTCTTGTAAATAAGTAGATATGTATACCTGTTTAAACAGTAAAATTATTTATCTACGTTTTATATTTAAAAATGTATCTATATTTGTAAAATTGCAATCCACTGACTGCCTGACTGACTGACTGACTGACTGACTGACTAACTGACTGACTGACTGACTGACTGACTGACCGACTGACTGACTGATTAATAATATCATCTTCATCTCGTTTGTATTCTCTCCATCTATTTCTCACACTCATGCCTATCGAAAAGTTTGTGCACTTCTAACCTATTCAAAGAATGGGTAAATTTGCTAGCAAATTTATAAAAAAAAATATCAACCAACATGAATTGCTAGGTACAACAAAATCACACACGAGAATAACCACGGGCGAGTGACAAGAACGTGTTCTTTTGTGAATGGCCCCACGGATGTATTTCATTTTAATATGGAACTAATTTTATAGCGGCTTCCACAAAAGGCCAAATGTATGTGCATACATTATTCGAATAATTTTAAAATATTATCCGCCGGGCAACCTGTTTGGTTCCTTTCATTTTTCAGATGGCCCCACAATGGGAATGTTTTGAATGCGAACGCTGGGCGTTATTCCCGCAATAATGCGACTCCCAAAGCTTATAACGTTGATATGCTAATTGCTAAAAACATACAGGGTCGAGAGAATACATAAGTACATAAAAGTACATAAATAAACAATACGTAAATTAATAGTACAACAATTAGACAGAAATAAAATTCATAAATAAATTTAAAAAACTTTCATCATGGTTATTGCCTACAAATCTATCTGAAGATATAAAGGAGCGTCCTTAGTTACACCTGGCTTAATATTTTCCGATTATTAAATTTTAATAAAAAGCCTTCCCGTCAAACGCAGGCTTTGTGGAGGAGCATTAGCGCTCATATCGAATAAAGAAAAACTGCACATAGCTCCGAGAGAATGGCCCAAGTACAATACGTAAACTCCCTTACACATCGAGTGAGCTGCTGCGAGAGCGCCCTCACCCCCGTATCACAGTTTTAATTAAATAAAGACGGGCGCACACACAGCACGACAAACACATCAGGAGCAGTACTCAAGATAATCAAAATCCCAAACACCGCGAATTTCCAGCAAACAAACTCGACAAAACCTACTCAACATAATCTCTTCTCTAACACGTCATCGGGAGACAACACAACAAACAAATCTCCTCGTGATGAGTGCATGCACGCACGCCACCCTGCCACTGCCGACGCTGAAGGGGTGAGATTGTAGTTAGGATTCACCCCCAATCGCAATGACGACTTACGCTGATTCTATTCTTAAATATTATTATATGTATGTAGTTCATCCCCCTTGTCTCCAGCTTAAGAGGCAGCTAGTCATACCTTAAGAGGGCGTATAGGCAATCTTAAAGTTTCTGCAGCGGGGCAGCGGTGAGACGGGAGGTAGCGTTGCGCGAGTAGAAGTAGGTTCTTATTTAGCCAGAGGTGGTTAGTCTCCACAAAAAATTTTGTTCAAAATATTCAATTTTTTTAAAGTCACATCTTTCACAGAATCAACCCCTTATTTCATTCGGATTTAATTGTTTTGTTCACATATCATTTAGGGCGTTCAACCGCGCCCATTAACACCGCATTAACAAAAAAATTTATGGACCTACCTGAGGGAACAACGGGGAATAAATCGCGCATTAAAAACTATACAATTGATCGACCCAAAAATGTTCAATGCGAAATCGAACGGAAAGCATTGTTATAAAAACGTCGATATAGACATAAATCCCGTATGGAGAAGGGTTATGGAGGTAGTAGACAAAAAGGGAAAAAAGCTAGGCAAAAAACTGGCCTGATTTGGCATTCATTATCGGAGCAACCCTTGCCCGGGGTGATTTATAACCGGAGGGTAGGAGTACCCGAAAATGGATCTTGCTTCATCTTCGCGACAATGGCTGTAACAAACTCTGAATTACCATAACACTGATCGATTTATGGTCGATTCAATGGCCAAATCGCAACGCTTGCCATTTCGATTTGGTGCACCAAATGCGAAATCGTTTAAGGGCGTGCTCGCTGCGAATGTGTTTTAGATGTCATTGTCCCTTCAAACTCTCCTTTTCGCTGACTTTTGTGCACACGCGGCCATTACGCATTCATTTATTCAAATTTCGAACACATGTTCCGAGGATCGTTCAAATAGACGAATTTATTCCGATTGCTTAGAATGCTGCTGGCTGTAAAGTATCGATTACGATTTAACGAATTTCCATTCGTGCTTTTCATGCGAATTTGTATCGTTGGTATTTTTTTTATTTTAGACTAAGTATTTATTCAGATAATATACATTGCTTTCATTACTCGTGATGTCTATATCTCTATTTGTCAATTATCACGAATTGTCACCATGCTTGGTGCATATTCTCGTAAGAATTACGCGCGCAATAGAAATTCTTGCAAAGACTATCATCGTCAAACTCGGCCTTTACTTTTCCTAACTGGTTAGGAAAAATTCATTTCCTAACTAGTTAGGAAAAGTGCTACTTTTAAAATCTACGATGATGATGTAAAATATAAGATGATGTAAAATCTAAGATGATGTAAAATCTAAGATGATGTAAAATCTAAGATGATGTAAAACCTAAGATGATGTAAAATCTAAGAGGTAAAATATAGCGCAACGTAAAGTAAAGATGATGTGGTAATTTTTCCCTAAACGGTGGTGATGTAGTTTCATCAATCTAGGAGCCTGGGCAAACAATGTCCAGGACAAAAAAAGCACTCTACTCTGCTTTTAGCGCTGCTCTGGTCAATAATACGATTCATTGACCATCCCTATCAATCTATCAATCAGAATTTGTAAATTGCTTCCTCACTCGTACGGCAACTCACACTCTTCTAGCTTAAACTCTTAAAGAAAAACCACTAACGTAAAAGTAATAGTTAATGTTTAAGAATTAAGCTACAAGAATGAAGCTACAAGAATGAAGCTACAAGAATGAAGCTACAAGAATGAAGCTACAAGAATTAGGCTACAAAACGTAAATTCACGTATTAGTTGTGCGAGGATGAGGATAGGAATCTATTATGCCGACCCGAAAACAGTTCTCAAACACAATTAGTTCGCCATAGACCTCGCGCGACCCTATACAGGGTGCACCCATGAAGTACCCCAAATTAGTGATGGCACATTAAACCTTTAGCCCTCCAAACACCATGCAGTATCATCTGCTCTTATGCTCTCCACAAAACCACCCCTCAACGGCCTGGTGTCATAGGGGTGTTTTTCGCTCACCCCGGGAACAGTATCACTGTCCATTCGAATTAAGAGCGGAATTGAAGAATGCATATGGTCCGAATTATTACGCTTTACCTACTTCCGATTCTACCTTAATCCACCCCTTGCGCGCGAAATCATCCCTTATAGTGCCCGGATTAAGGGGTAATTTCGCGGGGGGCTGAAGTGTCGGATGTTTGCCGGCAGCTTTAATAGTTTCTATTGAGCGTATTTTATTTCATTGTTGGTATTTGTTGTCTACTTTTGTTAGGTTGGCAACGTGCAAGTAGTTGCCTTTGTACGGGGCTTTGCTAAGCCAGCCCTATTTATTCGATATAACGTATTCATGGACCTTTTTCCACCCTGGAGATTATCGCTTTTTTATTATTATTATTGTTATTTTCATTATTATTGTTATCATTAAAAATTAAGCCTACCTAATTAAAAATTAAGCCTGCTTAAATAAAAATTAAGCCTACCTAATTAAAAATTAAGCCTGCTTAAATAAAAATTAAGCCTACTTAAATAAAAATTAAGCCTGCTTAAATAAAAATTAAGCCTGCTTAATTAAAAATTAACTTATTATAAAATACTTAAAAGAAAATATAATTTCGTCAGACAAATTTTCCTAAATCTTAATTTAACATGCGGCCTCGCGTGGTGTGCGCTCTGCACAGAATATGTACGTCTATGTTATACATAAATTTAATAAGTAAAACTATGTCTTTAGATTTTTTTATAAAATTTTTAATTTGAGTAAAACTCTATAAAGAGTGCCGATGGCATGTAAAAATAAAGGGGTGTGGAAAAGTGGCCAAACTAAATGTTTCCAAAATTGCTTAATTTCAAATACAATCAACTTATTTCATTAAAACCACTTCCTTAAACTTTTGTATATTTTTATTTGGC
>JAWQRP010000050.1:0-48885 GCA_033557875.1 Quadriops clusia | reverse complement strand
TTTGCATACAAAATTTGGTTAATGATCAATATTGGCGTCGACTAGAATTGTTTCATTGGCTTGACAATTTCCAGATTCTATTTTATTAATATTCAATGAAAATTGTTTCCTAATATATAAAAGCTCAGCATGTGAAGTTTGGCAAGTTCTTTGTAAAATCTACGAATTACCACAAATAAAGCGATTTGTAATTGGATCTTATAGTGGATGTGAAAAATCAAAATTTTTAACATTTGGGTTTAATCATCACTGTTATATAACTTTAATAAATATGATCACCTTTATATTACAATTCCATATCTTATATGTCACATAGTGGTTACCCAAGACTATTATAAATAATATATGTTTTATAAACGTTTTACAAATAACTTTAATATAACCTTTATAAAACCAAAAAGTTTGCAAAATTCGCAATATTACTTTATAAATGAAGCGGACATCTTTACGATGCTTTGTCCAGTTCAGAATGGCATCCATCTTGAACAATGTACATATTATTTCCCAATAAGTGAATTATTTAGAGCAAAAGCAATACTTTACGAATTGTTTAGGCTGCAGAATCAAGTTTTTAGAGAGATATGACCATTAGTTGACTAATATACTTCAGTAACATGTTTGGTGATAAATAATATGTATGCAAATATTTATAGTAAAACGTATGAATTTTAAGGGCGCTTGCATTTTCAAGAAGTAACTTTATATATTTTATCAGTAAAGTGCCATGCGCAGTTCATTATAAACTTAGAAATTAGTGTATTCGTAAATCAAATAAAAATGATAATGGACATTGGTGGTTTTAAAAAGGTAAGGTTATAAACGACAATACAACTTCTACAAGAATGAAAAGTTTTATAAAGTTTGCCACATTATTTCGTAAGATGCAAAATTGTCTTATAAGAGATATTAAGATTACCATTATAAATAACAATTGTTATATAGAAGTAACAGCAGGATATCTATCAAACTCAAAATTGTTTTATAAATGTGTTAAGATATACTTTAATATAACCTTTATAACCTTTTGGGTGTATAAAGGTTGTATAAGGGTCGAATAAAAGTTTTTAAGACATTTTTATAAAACTTCTGGTTTTTCTCAGCAATTATATAATTTTTGTATTACTTTAATATAATAAGATTGCTTTATAACCTACGCCTATTTGGGGTGTATAAGCGTTATATAAGGGTCGAATAAACGTTTTCAAGACATTTTTATAAAACTTCTGGTTTATTAAATTGTCGAGAAAACATTTTCTCAGCTATTATATAACTATTTGTGCTACTTGGGATATTAATAGCAGTAAGACAATGTAATCATGTCGTTCTATTAGCGTATAGTAATTTTTTGCAGAGATGTAGAATTTTATGTAGTTTTTAATGCAATTAGAAAAAATTGCAGTCTTCATATTTGATCTCAAAATTATACTTTATCTGCTAATTTATTTATTATACTTTCGTGTCCAACTGAAAATCAATGCTATTTTATTCTCCCGCAATTTTACAAATCCTCAAAAAATATAAATTCTGAAGTTGGTGTTGTGGATTTGTTATTTTTCTAAACTAGACCGATTATATACGCGTACCGATTGGCTAGAACTTTCCCCATTAATAATGCTCTATGTTAAATACAACTTTTAAGTTTTAAGATAATCAAAACATAATTTAAATAAACACAATACAATTTATTAGCAATATCCAGATATTATATTAACTAATGATGCCGCAAAATACACATACGATATATGTTTATCAATTCACTATTAATATGTTAGTTCATGGACAGAATTTTCTATATAAATTGAACTCTACTCTGCTAACATTTAATTTCCATCACGGGACAAAACGTTGTTCAGACATTACACGATAATCTAAAATAGCAATTACAATAGAATGATTTAAGAAAGCGAAAATAACACAAGTGCATGTCTGTCCCAAAGCAATACTTGCGGTAATATTCATAATAGGCGCTTGGTGCAAAGAAATTACAGGGTCGGTCCACGAGTTACATCATTGAAAGGCTCGCACAAGTCTTCTCTGCATCGATTACTGTCATTTTTAGTAAACAATAGCGTCTTTAAGACTACAAATTTCTATGTTTCACTTCTAATAACAGAAATTGCTAAATTATACACCGGTGCACTTTGCTACAGGACGAAAATTAATTTTAACATTTTCATGCATGAATAAAAGAGACGTTGCGCTAACCACTACATAAAAATCTATATTTGCATATTCTTGAGAATCATTATTTATAACTAATTATTTCTGCCAATAGTGCGCAATTCCTGAACCTCTGGTGATTCGTTGTCAACAGTATACCTCGAAATCTTCGCAGTAATAAGTGACATCATTTTTGTTATTTATTTCCATTAAACAGAACAGTGAAGTGTTTAGAGACAATTGAATATGATTTAGTGATTTCATTTAAGTTGCGTACAAGAAAATATTACACTTTAAAAGTGCACTTTGCATCAAACTTACTTTATAGACACCTATGCAGTTGCTCACAATTAACATTAATATTTCAATAAATATTGGTGTTCATATTCATCGCCATCCTAGGGATCCATAAAACTAGCCGTTTATAAACCATTTTCATGGACCATATTGTGGTAAATTGTTACTCATTTCTCTGTAAATATCATGGCATTTAACTTGATGTATCACATTTCTAACTTGATGATGTTTAGTAGCTATTACAAATGGATTAATCATTTTAATGGGACATTAACTGATATGCTATGCAGCATTCAAGAGCAAAATTGCCTTTACCTTGTGGTTTCAAGCAGGTGTTCCTTTTCTTACATATTTTTTAACGAACAAACGTCAGTTTTTGTTTTCCACACTTTTTCTGCTCCTGTCGAAATCAGTAGGAGGAAGTTGCTTGCTTTGGAGGTACATTGCGAAAATATATTGCCGCAATGAATAGTTTATTCTCTGTAGTTCATTAATTTCTTTTCAATCATGATGATTGGCAATGAAAAGTATTAATGGTGTAGAACAAGCCACAAATTCATGGCAGTGTAGGAGTAACAAATTGAATCCCGTTTCTATTGATATTAGTCTACGTTCACCAATGTTTTAGACGCACAATAGCATCGTTGGTAATTTTCACAACGATGCCATTCCAATGATGCTTTTGTTGACTTTTCAGTATTGGAAAGATGATTGATGCCTGCAATTATATTTACATGCAAATTAAACTTAGATCATTTTTATTTCGAAAAGTTGCCTCGAGAAAAAGTGTGCCTCTCTTATTTATGAATCACTGAACTGTCAGGTGTCCCGGGGCCCTCACCTGGATGACTCATTTTAGTGTTCACCTCTTCACCAATTGCGATCCTCAAGTTGGCATTTATACGACAACCGCCAATGTACGTGAGATCATTTAACATTTTATGAATTTTAATTTAGCTTATACTGCCGCATTTGAATTCAGACCATGCAATTTTCTATGTGTAGATGACCGTTTTATATGATGGTATTCCTGGAATCTAATCCGATAAGAATTTCCATTTCATAACCAAATTGCAAATTTCTCGTATTTTGTTACCAGGTTTTAATGCAATTGTGGATTTATTTTACTTTCATGGAGTTTATAGATGTTTACCTTATGCTCTATCTAAATGTAGTTTCCTATTAGTATATGTTTATCATGTCAATAACAGGTCATACACAAATTACGTTAGTGTCCTCTTCCTGTTTTTAGGTTTTTTTCAACCCCCTATATAAAACTACACCATGTTTCTAGAATAAAAAGTTGTAAATAGATAACTACCATATTATTTTTATAAATAAGGTTTAGATATTATTGGAGGGTTTATTGTTTTATTGAGAAATTAATCATTTTTTATTGATTTATTTTCTCTTTGTTTCGTTATTACATGATAGTAGTTTTCTTTTCATATATGGTACATACTGATGCATTCTATTGTATTTCGTAAGGTACATTTTAATCTTTATTAATATTATTATTGTAGATATAAACTATATGTATAATATTTATAAGAACACTAATAAACCAAGTGCAATTTAATGGAGTTATAGTGCCTTTTTAAGCTCACATCATAATAAAGGAAATGTTAAAATACTTGCTTAACTCAAGCAGTAAGACTACTATCATATTATGGATTACCTTTAAATCCTATCTTGGTATTTCTTTTAAAGTCAAATTGATATACATTATGTAGACTTCCCCCGCACTTCATGATATCATTATTATCAACTTAACTATCGAAAGATAGCAAATAGAGTCAAGTCGGTTTAATTGTAGCTTATTCATTATTATTTTACCAACACACACATTGAAGCCAAATACGTGGTATTATTACTCATAACCGTAGTTTATGGTGTTCGCAACCATTTCTACACTTGCACAATATACTGTTAGATAGCAAATTTGTGTTTCCTAAATCGACAAAATATAAAAATACACATGTATAGATTTTAATGTTTTCTTTTTGAGGTGGTCTCTGGTATATTAACAAGTCTTCGCAAGTCAGGCGTGATGTTTTTAATGATATGTTCAAAATTTGCTCCAATACGTCTCATGAGGACATGAATGTTGTAAAGATCTTGATACATTATACAAAATAATTTTATTTTTATATTTGGTCCATTACTAGATAATTAAATCACAAAACTTTTTATGAAATGTACAATGTTATCTAAAGAAAAGATCTTTAAAAAAAGGTATCTTTAAATTTAAAGGATTTACTTTTCTTAACTCATATTTTATTTATTTTTTCTTCAAAACTCACGATTTCATTGTATACAACATTGAAAATTAAATTCGCTTCACAGTCCACAAAAATGTATTGCTATTTTTTACATTTCCTTTTTTCCATATTAACTGTGAACTATATATGCCAAAATTTACCTCCTGTAATTACGAAGTTATGCCTCTGCAATATTAGCCATTTGATAATGTGTTTGTTAGAATACAAGATTCTATAAATAAAATCTTTTGTATTTCCTCTAATATATCGTTGTGTTTAATAAGTTATTTAGGGAATTCGGAATATGTATTAAGTACATACTGTATGTATAGTAATATGGAATTAGTGTTTTATTTGCATGAACATTTTAAAGACTGTACCAGTCATTAGACATGAATGTTCTTTATTACCCTAACATAAAGCAATAGTAGAAAACCCCTCTCCCCTATTCTTTGATATTAGAACATGATGCAGCATTTGATTCATTTCAAATTTTGTCAGTTGACAATTCGAACACAAGATCAGCAAATAGTACACACTAATTTAATAATAAAGTCTACAAAGCTACCAGTTTATATTTATGTACATTACTTTTTCCATGTTGTTTATTGTTATGCTATATACATAAAAAATATAATTGCAAAATATAATAATGTTCTTAATTTATTCTTCAAGGACAGTCCGTGTAACATTTGTATGTGTATCTCTATAAGCATGTAGTGCACTAATAAATTTGACTATATTATTTGTGATGAACCGATCACTGATGGCCTAAAATTAGAATATTAGCAAAAGTATAATGACACTCAATTTAATCAACCTTACATCTCTCAAAGTTTGACACATTTCTTCTAACTCCCTTAATTTATGTAAGTTCGTCTTCTGTAAATCTAACCGCAGCAAGACCTTAGAGTACACCAAATTAAATTTGCTTCGTGGTGTTGAGAGCATTTGATTGCACATAGTTACTGCCAAATTATAATGTATATCCACAAACTAAAATGATAACAATAAATTATAAAAATACAGCACCAGAAAATCACTTACATCATCTTCATATGCTCTGCTCAGTTGAAGTAAAAATTTAATGAGATTGTCAAGATTAACATCAACTAATGGACTCCTCTTTGGAGCTTTCAATATTGTCCGAATTGTTATGAAAATCGCTTCTTCTAATTGATCTGCTGTATCTTGCAGGTTCGGTAAACTTTCCAACATCCATCCAATTCTTTGCCTCAGCCTTTCGCTCTCTTCAATGGTAGAATGGGCTAAAAGATATAGAAACAATATTATTCATTTTTTTACATTAGCATTATTTTTAGTGAATATAAAAAAAGACTATAAAAGAAAATCATGAAATCAATCTCACCATCAGTTGGTTTACACCACTTAATTATCATTCTACTTAAAAGATGGGATGAGTTGACTCTTCCATATTCTATTAAGTTACACAATCCTCTTCCAGCAGCTTCTTGAATATTTGGTCTCTAAAATAAAGATGTATATATATATATATATATATATATATATATATATATATATATAATCAGTACATATAAAATATCTGAAATTTGTAACATAGAACATTTATTGAAATTAAAATTTCATTACTTGATTAATGTTAAAATTATTAATTTATATTCAACTTTCCACCATAAAACTACTTTAAGTTTGAAGCAAAATAACCTTCTTATTTACATTTAAGTCGAGAAGCGAACTCAATAATTAAAGGGTCTAGCAGAATAAACGTATGTCATTTTTCAGGTGTTCAAGAAAGTGATTTGAAGTTAGCAGTCCACATAGAGTGTACCTTGACTTTAGTAGTACAATCGACTTTTCTTAAACGAAAAAAATGACAACTGGTTGTTCTGCTAGACCCTTCAATGAATTATTTTAAAATATAGTAAATATCGATTGTGATCAGATTATTGGATAACATCAGTAATATGAGTAGGGTTTAATAGTAGAAGTACGGATACCTTTCATTGTTAAACACTAATTATTATTATTTACAAATTATATACAAAAAAATTATCGATAACTAGGACTAGGACAATCACTCCTAAGAATATTGCTTTCTAAAATGTGCATGAATAACACAAGACAATGTGATGGAACAAATCCACTATAAATAATCACCAGGACTTAAATTATATACCTATTTTACTAAGTGTAGTCAATTTGATGGAGAATGTTGTAAATAGAATCCCTAGCTTTTAAATTTACAGCAATTACAATGAGAGTTTATAAAATAGCAATAATTTTGTCATGTTTCTATAATTACTATATAAATTCTACCTCATCGTCCATTAGATCTACCAATCCTTGAACAAAGGATGTTAAGGAAGTGCCTGCTCCAATTAAAGAACATAAATCTTGTTCATTATCACTATTATACTCTTCGACATCATCTGGAGAAGTAACCAACCCCAATCCAAAAATGACTAACATATCAGATACTCCGTTAATTGCAATAAGTAATTTCTCAATGTCTTCTGTCTTTCCTGAATGATATGCTAATATCTTAAATGAAAAACATTAGTCACAAAATATGTTAAAGTTTATATTAACTTACATGTGCAGCCAAAACATGGATTCCAAGTTTTGATGTGGACTCATCTACAGTACAACATAAACTAAAGCATTTAAGTGCCCTACGTTGCACTTCTTCATTCTTATGTAGAAACAACTCTTCAATAACTTCTTGTTTAAGTACGAGTAAAATTGGACAAAGCTTATTCACTATTCTGAGAGATAAAAGAGCTTCTGCGATGTGCAAACTCTTAATTAACAAATGAACATCTTTTTCAGCGATATTATACTCAGTTTCTGGAATCGTGTTTAAATGTTTTGTTAAAATATTTATTTTTGACTGCAGTTCATTTCTTTCCATATGTAAAAGATCAAAAGCAGTAACGTTCTGTTCAGTTTGTGCATTAGAAATTTCGTGGTATATGCAGTCTAATCTTTCTTGCAGTTTGGAAATCTAGAATACCATTTGTAACGCTATTACAATTCTTAAATGGTCAATTTAATTCCTTATAATGTAATAAAAACAGATTTAACAGATTTTTACCTGGATATTTATATCACTTTGTTTTTGATTCACAACATCTTCTGCGCTTAAGATATCTGAAATGAGTTCACAAATAGACATCTTTAATTGTTTTATTGAACTCATCGACTTTGCAAGACCTTTCATAATGACTTCTACAACATCCATTTCTAATTTAACATCTTTTAAGACCTGGCAAGAAAACTTAATAAAACACTGTCTAGTTGCTTCATCACTAAAATCATAATTGGCCAAAATCTTGAACATATACTTCAAAATAAACTGATATTCCATGTATTCTTCATCAATTAACTCTTTAGCAGATTTAATTCTATAATATCTAAAAATAAATTTTGGATAGATTCATTCAATAATGTATGAAAATAATTTACTATAATTTTGTGTTTCACCTACTCTTCTACATATTTGCAAAATATCACCAATTCTGGTAAAACTTGCTCCAATATGTGCTCATACTCAGCATCTTCTCGTAAGTAACTAACAAGATGGTACCAGAAAATGATGGTCTCCCAATCTAAATTTTCATAATTTATCAACTTCTGTTCATTAAATGTTAGAACGTTCATTAATTCAGTGTGTGGTCTGGTCCTGAAACAAATTATTATTTTGTAGTACTTTTGATATTTAAAGTATATCAATAAAACTCTGGACAGTGGGGTTGGCTAATAAGGGTTATATTTGAAACACAATATAATATCTCTTTTCTCTTTTTTAAGTACTTTACACTCCCAAACCATTTAGAGCATTTAGAGTTACAATTGGGTTCTTTTATATACAGAATGTTTTTTAGAGAGTGGCCAGAGGGTGGAGACACAATGCTATAGGTTTTAACGTGGTCGTTCGTCAATGGCTGAGACTACAAAGCCCCTCGACAGAGGGTATCATAAATCTTGCGGCACAGGTTTTCTATCCCTTACCTACATGTTTTCTATCTGTGCAGCAAGATTTATGATACCCTCTGTCGAGGGGCTTTGTAGTCTCAGCCATTGACGAACGACCACACAGTTTAGAGTTTAGTAAAACATAGATACATAACTTACTTAAATAATGATGTCAAAACATAGTTACTAACAGTCACGGTTTTTGTAATATCATTTTCATCTGCATTTAGTCTTAGAGCTTTCAAAAAGCGTAAATAATCACAATCATAATACAAGAGCCATTTACTTATCAGTTCTGTTTCAAGAAATTTTTTTATAGACACGCTTGAATCACAAAAGCCTACATTGATAATTTCTTGTTTCTCAATTATCTGAAAAAATATTGCAATGTTTAATGTACCAATTTTACAAAGAAAATACTACCTCAAAACGGTTCGGTGTGTTTAAAGCTTTTCTAAAAGCTGTTAATCGAACTTTCTCATCAACATCCCTTAGTCGAAGTAGAAAATGTGGAACAACTTTTCGCTTTAAAAGTATATTTTGGGTACAAGCTGCTCTTACCTAAAACAACTAAATAAAGTTATTTTTTAGAGAAAAATAAACTTATATTACTTTTGAATTAGTGTCTAACAAATGTTTCATAAACACATCTAATATTGGGTCTTCATCGTTTGATGGATCTTGGAGATGATGTAATGCTGCAACTGCTTGCAGTCTAATGGATACTGGCCCATCCTTAAAATTTTATTAAAATCTTTAGTATATTTTATTTAACTATATATTAATCAATTAGTGAAAATTATGTAGATAGTAATTGCTTTTAAGAATTCACATACCTCTAATCTTAATATCATTATTTCTGTAATGTATTCACATAAGTCTATATTTAAATCGGTACCTATTGATAAGTCGAGTAATAAATTGATCACTTGCATTGATCGGAATGAAACACATTCAGATTTATTGTTAGTAAGCTAGAATAAAAATTAAATGTTATAGCTTAGTTTTACAGCTTCTAATATATTTCGAAATTTTATGTGTAGATATGTTTTATATTATATCTTACCTCTAGCATACAGTAAACAATATCTTCAAAAAACTCGGCTTCTTCAAATGATTCCTCATCATTTGTATTTTTTGGTTTAATGAAAACAGAAAAATGGGCACAAAATTGCAAAGCGTTATCGATATATCGGTTGACTACTTTGTAATTTTCATTTAATAACCCACCAAGAAAGCATAGGAATGTTTGAAAAAATTCCTCTTCATCAGACTAAAACAAAATTCACATTTTCACAATAATTATGAACACCGGTTATGTGGTGTACATGGATACAACATATTGTCATTATCATGTAGTACATGTGTGTCTACCTATATATACAGTGAAACCTCGATTTATCGTTTACATAGGGACCGGTTAGAAAGAAGATTATCATGGGATAATGTTCATAACGGACTAATATGAAAAAATTAGAAATAAGCAACTTCACGTTAAGATAACTCATTTATTTATAATATTATATTAATACATACATTAATTATGTAAAATAATTTTAAAAATGTAGATTTATTTATGGTTTTTTAAAGTCAACCATTTTTGTTCACTAAGAATTATTACTTTGAATAAAGTCTATTTTCCAAATTATTGAGCAACTTCTGGTTACTTTTCTTGTCTATACATATTTACACCGTTACGCTGAATAATAAACAATAATAAAAGGCTCTAATTATTAAACTTTTGAAGAGTATCAAGTACGTCAGAACGAATAATGCGGTAAAACATGAAAGGACCTGCGATAAATGTGGTTTTTAATTACATTCTGATTATACAGCGTAATCTCGGTAGTCCGAACTAATAGCTGCAAGGGGGTGTTCGAATTACTGAAAAGTTCGGATTACAGAAAGTATTAGAAAAAGGCTGTAAAAAAGATTAAACAGTATATATTATTGCACATAACCATGCATGTATGTACCTATATATATTTTTGCTATTTTTACTTATATAGAAAGTAGGTATGTATGTACATGTTTTATTTAAAATTCTAGTTACATTAAAAAACAAAAATCAGTCTTTTTTAAAGAAGTCAGTAATTTTTCTTTGTTTCGCCAGTTCGGATTACTGGAGTGTTCGAAGTATCGAAGTTCGGACTATCGAGATTACACTGTATAGGCATTTTTTGGAACCGTGGGCAAAAAATGATATATGCAGGAAAACAAAACTCGCGGGAACGAATAACCGAGGTTTATCTATATAATGGACAAATTATTTCTTGAAAATAACAAAAAAAAAATGGAATACATTAAGTATAATTACTTTCATATGTTAATATTACCCCTATTCAAAAATGAATCTTCAAATTCTTATACAAATATTCTTCCATTTTTAGCTATTGTGTTCAGTGATGAAAAGTTTCTTTTATTGATTTCTCCCATGATAATCAGTTTTTGCAACATTCCTCTTATGTTTTCGTCAATAACCCTATTTCTACTAGTTTCTTTAATCTTACTAGCTATTTTTGGGGCACTTATTTTATAATCATCCCATACAAATTATACCACATCTTAACGTTTCTTTAATTAAGGTTGAATTAAAATAAGCAGTCTTGCATATTTTATTTTATTCCTGCACCGTTTTTTTAATTGTCATATCGTATCTTTTCAATCTTTTTAATTATTGATTGTACTTCAGATGAGTACACAGGCAAAGATAATTAGTAATTATATAATTTTATAATAAGCGTTACAAATCTTCCTCGTTTTTCAGGGATATATCTTGCTACAAACTTTTTTACAACCTTAACAGAGAAACGATCAAATTGCATGTGACATGATAATAATAATGCTAATGTGATTAGAGCAATACAACTCAAATAAAAAATTACAATAATTACAATATAGTTCATCAAAATGCATTACTCACAATGCAGAGAAAAAACTATATGTATACATATATATTTTCAATATACAAATTAAAAAAAATCACTGACTTCTTACGAAGAACCATCTTTGGTATATCACTCTCTAAGGCTTCTGTGTAAACCGCAACATTAATTATTCTTCTATCAATTATGTCAATGTCAAGATAACTAATAAAAAGTAGTTTTCAATAAAAGAAAAATTTATTTATGTCCGGCTGTACCAGCAGGGTTTAAGCTTGACTTAAACCTAAACCCCATCCTACACGTAAAAACTGTATTAAGTTGTTGCACCACACGTTAAGACCATTTTAAATCGCCTAAAGGCAGCTTACATTTAAGACGAGCAGCACGACGACTTAAACCTGTCTCAGTCTCGTTTTGATGTGTGAAGTGTTTCGCAAATTAAAGATGATTAAAGATGTTGATTTTGTCGATCTTGTTTACGAAGTGGATAAGTTTGAAGGAAGAACTCCATGTTGAGTTTATGAAAGGGCGAATTATATAGATTCACTAACACCCCAAGCAGCACAAATAGTCGCGATTACGCATTCCCGACTATGCATAACAACTTTAAAAGACATTGTTACTAACCACGGCTACGAATTAGCAACTACTTTATCACTGATCTAAACCTAAAATCGGGAATAAATAGAAACGTTATAGATACCAATCCGCGACCTACTCGGTTACCTACCACCGCTGTAATAAATACGTTGTAGTTCCGTAAAATAGTAGTAACAAGTAATTTATTGGAACTTTATTAGCATGTACATGAGAAAGAACCAACTACATATCGCACTTTGTCGCGTCTTCTCTCTGTCAGCCTGCCTATTATTTTGTGTGCGCTTATATGTGCGTACATTGATATTATTATGTCCGTCGAGCTTTGCGCATTATATTGTATGTTATTATTATGAACATTATACTTGTGTTTTTCGATTTCATGCGCCCGAAAATTACTGCGCGGTGAATTTTATTGTAAACATACTGACTCCAGCTATAAATATTTCACGCGCTTTATTAATGATACTGTTTTTCAAATTAATATTGGATTATTAAAAAAATTAAGAAATTTATTTGTATCAATTGTCCTTAGTAGTATAAAATACTAATTTGATTTGAAAATTGCAAAAATGAACTTGACTATTAGAAAGTTTACACATATAAATAAATTTTATTAATTTAGTTCGTCAATTGACACGTTCATGCCTCTGCATTCGACCTCTCAAAATGCGCATGTACAATGATAAATTTGACTTTAAAGTTCTTTTAATTGGTAAATTTATAGACTATGTTACAGCCGATGTTACTAGAATAATGCGTGAACTTTAAAGTAATATTAACAGTAACGATTACGTTTTCGATACTGTAATAATAATGATAAGGTTACGATCACTTAAAGGTAAATTAAAAGGTAATTGTGTAGAAAATTTTCGTTTAAATATAACTATTTTATTAGTTTCTTTTAAAGTAATACGTAACTGTAGCAATTAAGTAGATTTTACTATAAAATATACTTCGTCAAAGAAATTATGCAGTAGGTTTTAAAGGAACTATAACAAACCCTTTACTGTTTTAAAGTGCACGTTACAATGCGTGTGTTGCCGTATACTAATTCTGCTACTTGGGACATGAAGAGTTTGTACAACGATTTCGATTGACGAAAGAGACAGCGATGTTTTTGTTGGAACAAATAGAGGAAAGACTTTTTATCTTGCTTAATAATGTTGAACTCCTAAGGAATTTTTCCCACGCCTTGTCTTTGTCACCATTCATGGCAAAATTTGTTGTTTTTATTTTCTACTATTAATTTATATTTTGTGACTTTCCACTAGGCACTGTTTCTCATCACTGGTATAATTCCCTCTTTTCTTATCCATTCAATAAATTGACATGAGTTTTCAAATTGAAAGTGTGCTATAAGTTGAAACAATCAGAATTCACTTCTCAACCGGCACTATCAACTGTAGATATTAAATACACTATTTATTGCAGCGTTGCCAAATTTACGTAAGTCTTTGCTAAGTTTTTTGGAAATCAGGTCGGTGCAACGTTATTCACAAATAGGATGGGCCTAACTTTAAGCCCGTTTTATTTGAAACTAGATTTAAAATCTCTTGATTCAGCAATTTTAAGATATAGGATAGGTGGCATAATTATAATAATTGTTAATAGATGTTTCTGAATTTGTTGCAAAATTATTTGACAATAGACATAAAGAAATATTGATAACAATGCAGAGTGTTGCGAAATAAAATTAGCTATTCATAAAATTAAATACTAAATACATATTCAAGAAAGTGTTGTTTAATAAAACTCATGTAATTGTAAAACATATTAAATTGAACCAACATTTAGGACTATAAAAGATAAATTCACCAATAAAGTAATATATTACTAAATAATTACACCCCCATGGAGTCTTTATATCCATAGTCACATGGAAGAAGTTGGTAAGTTATTACATTACAGGGATTGTTTTTGAAGTTTAAATAGTTGCACAAAATCGGTTTCTTATACCATATTTTTGGTTCAAGTGCATTTTGTCATTTGTATTTTATGTAAGGCTGCAGTTGCCCACTTCTTCCATATAAAAAAGCTTGCCTTTTATCAATCGGTAAAAATACATTTTCGGCGTAAACCTGACTTCTTCCCCGTGACCACCGACATGTTTTACCTTATTATAAAGTTTTCTTAATGATTGTAGGCACAGCTCGTGATTGGCTCTGGTCATTTGTGATTGATTCAAAATTGATCCCATTTCACGTTGCATTTTCACAAAATTCTTATATGCAGCAGTCCCACAATGTTTTATATTAAAAGTTTAAATAAACGCAGAAATTATATACGTTTACATGTTAAATATTTATAAAAAAAACTTGACGTAATTCACTCTAAATTCTATTTAATATGATTATCAACAATAATGACATTGTTCATAACCTAACGAACTTATTTGAAATTTAAAATCTTCCACTACCATAATTACCAAGATTGAAGTGTGAAGGTATACCCAGTAGTTTGATTTTACCAGTCATTTTATAGAATACATATTCCTTTTAGGTATTACTATAATTTAGAATTTTTTTTTACAGTTTAGAATTTTTACTTAAAACGGAATATTATTCAATTTTGTTTTAGAGTAATTAGAGGGTTATGCCAAAATAATGGATATGGCCATGTAGTGGCTAACCTGTTATCTTCGGTTCCCTAGATCCCTGGTTCCTTATTTGCCTTCTGTCATTTTTGACGGGTAACCTAACCTTATTTATTTGTTCTACAGATTCAACAACGTAAACACTGATGTAAAATTTTACTGATTATTAATTTGTTACAAGTGTAAGTAACGTTATTGTAAATATGAACCGAAAAAGAAAATCAGCAGATACTCCTGCAGTTGCAGCAAAAAAACCGTCCCCAAAAGGACACTGGTCTTTGGCTTTATTAAATTCGATGGAAGATCCTAAACAATTAGTAGAATCTGATGATTTAGTATCTGTAATTAAGGACGCCTATCCTAAAGCAGAATATCACTATCTGGTTATTCCAAAAGCTGATATTAGTAGTTTAAAGAAAGTTACCATTGAGCACAAAAAGTTGCTAACGCACATGCACAAAATGGGAGAAAAACTTGCTGAACGTCATAGCAAAAAGCACTTTCTAATGGGATATCATGCAGAGCCTAGTATGGTTAGATTGCATTTACATGTAATTAGTGACGATATGAATTCTCCCTCATTAAAAAACAAGAAACACTGGAACAGTTACACCACAAAGTTTTTTCTAAAATCTACAGGTAATTTTCGACAAATACAATTATGTTTTTGTTTTTTTTTTCAATACATGTAATATTAGAGATATCAGCTTAGGTGTTGTACCCATAAGCAACTATTATAATAGATTACATTGGTAATAAATGCAGACTATAAATATGTGAAAAAATACCTGTCTTGCATTCAGATCGATATGATATAACACCCAGCTTTATATAAAGGTTTAAAAATATTTTTTCTCTATATGCTTATAAATTGTTTCAGATATTCTTGAAGAATTAGAAAATCACGGAAATATTAAATTATTGTCTAAAGAAGAATGCAAAAAACTCATTGAATCTCCACTTAAATGTCATAAATGCGACTTTATTCCCAAAAATTTACCTAATTTAAAACAACATATTATATCTCATATTAACTAAAAAATAATGTATAATGTTAAACGATGTTTTATTAACTCACTAACCTTATAGGAATGATTTAATGTATAAATAAGACCCACCATATGACTAAAGGTTTATTTATTTTTGTTGTGATTAAGTTGATGCTAATACAAACTTGTTTCAAAGTATATCCCATACATTTCAATGTGGAAGTAAAATATCATTGAAAATTGTACTATTTATTCTGGAATTGTAGAAATTATTACTAATGTACAATACAGATAATAAAAAATTAAAATTCATAATAGTTTACTTTTACATTTCAATAGGCTGTATTTTCTTGGGATTGAAGTCCTTTTGTATAATTAATAATACTAACAAATAAATTTAATTTGAAAGCTGTTTTTTAATTATACAAAAGGACTTCAATCCCAAGAAAATAAAAATATAGTATAATATCCGAGTCCAAGAATACAAAACATTTTCAATTCAATAGGTTTGAATAACACAAAATGTTATTAGCTCCTAACAATAATTAAATTGGCGTTTACATATTATCGATGTTTTCTATTTTAATTAAACTCAAATGGCATTTAAACTTGAAACAAATGCATATTTTGAATAACAAATTTAAGTATCTATTTTAAAGAAATACAATAAATTTTGCAGAGTCAAGCTGACATTTAAATTATTATTAATAAATTAAATTTCTCTTTAAACAGCAACTGCTGATACGTCTTTTCAGGTTTATGTTATTACTCTCCTTTAGATGTACATATTTCAAACAATCTTATCGCATTTTCTTAGTCTCTTAAGTTGCTTTCAATACGTCTTCTAATATGTGATTTGGGTTTCAATTTGCGAACATTTTTATCTTTTTTTGATTCCGTAATTTTATCAGGATTTCTTCCAAACAAATTGCCATCATCAGAATAATTATTATTGAACATATTTTGATGACTTTTCTTCAAATAGTTCTTTAGATTGTTTCTTCGGTGTGATGAAACCATAAAGTGAGCATTACATAATAACTTTGCTCCTTCTGTAAGATTATTTAAGATATCTGGAGAGTCAATATTTTTTTCATTTAGCATTAAGGTAGAAATACTGAGGCCTATGGCAGTAAGACCTTTGCCTATAGCATCTTGAATATTTCCCATAAATGCATCATTTTTAACTGTATTTAATGGAAAGTCGGCGTCAATTTCCTCATTTAATTTTGGTGCACATAAAGCAGTGCAATTTGGAGGGACTTGGTACTTACTCTTCAAGTCTTCTTGGTCTTTATGTTCTAAACCAGTTCTAAGGTAATTTTGCCATCCCATTGCTAAAACATTATTAAGTTCCAGTGATTCAGATGTTTTACTTGTTTCTACTTCTTCATCAGAAATATCTGAAAGGAAGGGATTGCACCATTAGAGAACAAATGATTTAAAAGATAGCAGTGCATTATAAAATTTAAACTATTTCTGTGATTATCACTAAAATTTGAACTAAATTATAGGCAACTAATTTAAGTTATACCTTACGTAAGTCTTATAAATAATAATAAAATAAATGAATATGTTTCATCAAAAACAAAATTTTTTACGTGACAAGAGTGCACATATATTTTTTAAACCGAAGTATGCATTTAATCATTTTAGTCATAAGAAAACTGATTTTTATATTTAGGTTTCAAATAAAATGCCATTTGTTACATATAAAATAACAACTGATTGTTACTCTTCACTAATATTTAATCCCTAATAATTTTTAACCTGGAAGATGACAACAATTGCCTCCTGTAACTATCAGTTTTTCATCATAATGCATCATTTTTAGCATACCAACTGCCACATGTTGCTGCATGAGTATTTCGATGTTTAATCAGGTTTCCTATACAGGAAAATCTAAATCCACATGCTTTACATAAATGTGGTTTAATGCCAGTATGGATACTGCTATGTGTTATAAGGCTTTCTCGGTACGGAAACTTCTTAGGGCAGTATAAGCAAGTAAAAGGCTTTTCACCAGTGTGTGTGCGTTCATGAATTTTTAATTGTCCTTTCCAATGAAATGTCTTTTGGCAAAACTTGCAAGACAACTTTTTTTCATTACTATGCACAACCATATGAGTTTTTCGAACATGTAGGCTAGAGAATTTCTTATCACAGATTTCACATTTAAAATGGGGCCCTACACTGCAATTATTATCAGTGTGATATTTTAGTGAAGCCTTTTGTTTGTATTGCATGCCACATTTGTCACAAACGTACAAATATGTCTTTTTAGGTTGTCCTGTGTGAAATATGGCATTATGAGTTCGAAGGGACTGTGGATTTGAAAATATCTTCAAACAATCCTTGCATGCTTAAAATAAGAGAAAAGTGAAGAATTTTTATTGAAAAGAGTTTATACCATGTTTAAAGTTCAAAATATTGTGAATTTTAGCGAGTCGAATATACAAAAAAAGTTTTAAAATCTACTTACTTAACATATCCGGATGTATAGTATTTTGATGTTTGATGCATTCATTTTTGCTTCCAAATGGAGCTTTGCAACAGCTGCATAAATAAGGTTTCTTTACATCAGAGTTATCACAGTTTAGTTTTGCCAACATACTTTCGTGATATCTTTCATGTTTTAAAAGACATTTGGGCAAATTGTAAGTTTTGCTGCAGTATTTGCAAACTAACTTGGATTTGTCGCCATCGAGGTTTCGTTCTTTTACAAATTCCATCACATCTTCAGAACTAATATTAATTTCCTTTGAGGATTTTCTCTTCTTTACACTTGATTCGCCTTCTTGTTCAATTTCTTCTTTAAGACCTTCATAATGTGGACTATCATCCCTCACTGGTAAGTTTTTACTAATAGAACTTCCATCAACTTGTAATGGTACATCTTTTACATCATTAATTAAAGTATGTTGGTTTTGAATATCATCGTGTTCAGAAAAATTGGAATCATTACAGAGTTCAAAATTTTCTACTTCATCATCACTTTCAACTTTAAAATTAAATTTTTTCACTTTAGATGTAGAAGTAACTTCCTCGGTTGTATTACTTGAGCTTTCCAAAGAAGACTTAGTGGAACCACTCTAAAATTGAAAGGTATAATATAACATGCATATATATGTGTGAGTGCTTCTATATTATTATTGCAATAATTTTACTTACATCTTTTTTGTGTAAGTCTCCATCATTTGAATCAACAATGTTACAACTTGAAGTGCTTTCTTGATTTTTCGCACCTGATGAGATTTTATTTTTAATATCATAAATAAATATTATTCAGTTGAAATAAAAATATATTTAAATATATACTCACAATTTTTGACTTGTCGTTCCTTCTCTTCATTTTCTTCTAAAATTTGTAACTTTTCTTTAATTTCTCTTTCTTTTTTTGAAAGTCTTACTGTTTCTGGAGTATTTATCATTACTTTTACTTTTGTAGCCGGATGTAACACTCGATGAGTTGTTAATGGTATACTTCCACATGTGTCTGCATGAGTTTTTCTGTGCTTTAGTAAATTTCCGACACAACTAAATGAGTTCCCACAGTTTTCACATTGATAAGGTTTAATTCCAGTATGCAAAGTGCTATGAGTGATCAAACTTTGCCTGTGGCAAAAACCTTTACCGCAAACCTAATAAATAAATTGAAATAATTATTGTTATTACAATGATATTATAAATAAAGAGATAGTTACGTACAGTACAAACGAAAACTTTATCTTGAGTGTGAATTCGTTCATGTACTTGCAATTGACCTCGGGTTAAAAATTGTTTTGCACAAAATCTGCACATAAAACTTTTCACTCCTTTATGTATAAGCATATGATTGTAGTGAGAGCCAGCCGTCATTAATTCAACATTGCAAATCTGAAATAAATTATTTTTAAAATAAGTTATAGTTATCATTTAAAATGTAATAAAAAGAACTCTATAGTATATGTTTACGAATCCTTCCCTGTGTATAAATCTAATATTGAATGTTGTGGAAAAAGAGAACTTTATATCGAAAGATATTCGTATGGTAAAGAACGCTATTTGTATGCATGTTACATGTAACATTCCACTTTTTTTCACTATTTCAGGAAGGTAGCAAAATATACAAGATCGCCATTAGTGTTATAATTAAGTGATGTATATAATTGTTTTGTTAATTACCTTACATTTAAATTGCCTTACAGTTCCACATTTTGACCTAACATGATGTATAAATTCGCTACTTGATTTAACTTGTTTGCCACATTCGCTGCACATGTAATAGTCACCTACTTTACCTCCATGCTCATTTTTTACATGACACAAATATTCTTCTTCAGTGTCAAAAGATTTCTCTTGGCACATTTTACATTTTTTCTTTCTTTTCTGCAACGAACAAGTCGTCAATGAAGTAAATTTAATTTAAGAAACGTGTACAAAATACCTTATGCTTAGATTCATGTAGTTGTTTGTCCTCATCTGTAATGAAACGTTTAAAGCATATTGAACAAAAAAACGGGTATTCTTCTGGGTATTCAAGCTGGTGTTTTTCATAATCCGTAACGTTTTCAAATACTTTCTTGCAGACTTCACATTTTGTTTTCGATTCCTGAAGTAATAAACATATATATATATACGTATATGTGAAAAAACATTTGCAAATTTAAAATGGAGGTTATTTTTTATAGTGCCATTGATAGTGCTGGACTATGAGTATGGTTGGGTGAGAGTCAATGCGAGTATACTTTATCGATAAAATTATATTAGTTATGCAATTTCTACAAAATAATCTGTAAAATAAAATAATTGTTCTTTTTTAATAGTAATGTCTATTGCTATGGTTGTATAATATTAAAAATGTTTTACTCTAGAGAATTAATCATTAAAGCTCACTTTTACAAACGACAACTATCTTTGGGTTAATTAGCCAGTCAATCAGCTGTCGCTATTTTAAAAATTCCTGGTAGATGATTGGTTGGCTAACTGAGAGATAATTGAGGATTGTAAAAGAAGGTCTAATTAATACAACTAGTGTGACTAGTAAAATTAAACAAAAGAATCGATATACTATGTAGCTACCTATAGTGATGACTCTCAAGAAAGTATTACAGGAAAAAAATATTTTCTGGAAATCCTTGATAACATCCATCAGATGCTAATAACAATAGTATGACATATAAAACCTCAAAATTGCATTAAGTTTGGTGGGCACCATTTCGATATATACTACCCTTGTAAGTAGTCCCGATCAATTAAAATTATATTATTATTATTAATTAATTTTAGGAATAATCTTAACCAACCCCCATAGTGATTGTTGCTTTCTACACGCTCTGTGTTATATCCCCCTTTCGAATTTGAAATCAATTTGGACTCGCCCTGTATAACCCACTGTAATTCATTGTTTTACCTTCATTTTTATATGTACAAAGATTTTAAAATAACTAGGTTGTCTTTTTGAAACGAAATTTTACTCTTTTATTTTATGTCTAATAGAAAACAAAGTTCTATTGCTCAAGTCGTATCTTCTTCTCTTTGATTCGATATTATTACAAACTGTTTGTATTTGACTAAAAGGACAGAGAAAAACTATTTTTCCGGTACAAATTTACCTTAGCCTTATGATTTTCTTCATGTTTTGAAAAAGCCTTTTGGCTTATAAAAATTCTGCCACAGTATTTACAAGTCAACTTTGGTTTGTCCTGCATATCCTTTGTCATCTGAAAATATATATATATATATACACATTTTAAAATATTTGTTATGTTACCAAGTGTTCATTTACCTACCTTTTGTATTTTAAGTTGTTTCTTTTATTTACGTCTTGAATCACAACACATGGATTTGAACATTAATACACACTAAACAAAATTATAGAACTCCACATTACACTGGTAAAACTATAAGCGGCCATACTATGTTCGGTCTGGCTTGCCCAATGGCGTCGAGTTTTTTTGATTAATATAGGGAATTTTGCTATTTTAGTGATTAAAAGTTAAATAACAAGTGGCGGGTTTCAATTTAAACATTCATTTTATTTACCAAATTTGAATATACGAGTAAACATTTAAGTTAATCAATAGATACAGAACAGATTCATGCATATTATAGAATTTTATATGACTTACTTTACCATTTCTTTTATAATAATCTACAATTTACTTACTTATTTAATATTATAAATATATATTAACTGTAATATTAATTAATTAGAAAATACTAAAGATTCATTTTAATCAACACAAAAAGATTTTTTATAGGCATACAACAAACTAGTAGATACACCTTATTATCTAACGACCTTGATGCGCAAAGTTTAAAAGTCAACAGAAAACCTAACCTCACAAACGTAACATCACAACTGATTTTGTAATATCATTCTATATATTTACACATTCATAAACATGGATCTAATTAATTTTAGAGAAAGTGTTGATTTAAGTAATTTCACTGTAATAATTCCAAGTGTCTCAGTCGGGAACGTTGGGCAATTAACAATCGATTTAATAGTAACCACTTACAAATTTAAAAATATCGGAGTCCTGTGGCATCCAGCAATTATTCCTACTGTTGGAAGTGATCCTTATTATACAGAAAATAATGATATTTGCAGCGCCTGTGAAGTTTACACCAATGACTCACTTAAAATTGCCGTCATCCAAATACGATCAGGCTTGGAATTCTCCTTGGCAAGTTTATTTTTCCAGAGTTTGAAAGAGACTTTGCTGGAGCTGAATGTGAAAAATGTCATAATTTTATCAAGTTCGTTTGCTTATGAAATGCACAATATTGGATCTGCAGTTTTTAGATATGTCTCTAATGAAAATATTCAAAAGCAATTGGATAATTTGAAAATCCCTTGTATGGAACCAGATGCAAACGGAAGGTATATATTTCATGGATCGGGTTTCGGTTCCAAATTGTATGAAGTATTAAGCAATGGACTGCAATGTACTTTACTTTTGAAATACACTTCCGAAGGTGATAATAGACCAGATGCCTTATCAATGCTGGATATATTGATCAAAATAGCAGATTTTAATGTGGACAAACTTGAAAATATCATCTTCCCTACTTCTTGGAATCATGTCTTTGGGAACCCACCTCCAAGTGAAATGTATTAATTTAATTTAAAACAAAAAAAAACATATATCAATGGCTTTTATATTTGATTTTTTAATAATAAATATTTCAAATATATTCCATACTTTGTATATATTTATACTAAACACAAAAGTAAATATGTAAAAAATTAACTGTTTTCTTATAGAAATATCAATTATTTATATGTACGTCTATTCAGCTTTATTTTTCTTTTTAAATCTTTTCTTTTTCGGCACATACGTTGGAGTAGTAGAGATCTGTTCCCTTTTAGGAACGGATATCCTCATCTGCTTCTTTTTTTTCTTATTTGGTTTTTTCAACTTTAGTAGAAAGTCTGGCACTTGACTACCAGACTCTTTCATAATAAATCCAATTGATCCTATGAACTCTAAATCCTCTTGTGTATAAAAAGTAATAGCTTTTCCTCTTCTCCCAGCTCGCCCTGCTCGACCTACCCGGTGAATATAGGAAATAGTAGTCTGTGGTAAATCCCAATTCAATACCAAATTGACTCCTGAAAATTCACATTACTCAATAAAATATATATGACTGCAAATTATGATTCTTAGACGTACCTTTAAAATCAATTCCACGAGACATCAACTCTGTGCAAATTAAAATCCATGTTTCCCCTTCCCTAAATTTCTTGATAGCAGAATCTCGCTCATCTTGATTTAAATCACCATGTATTACATCAATGTGTAAATTGTCATATAGTAACTCTTTTCGTAATTCCTCCGCACGTTCTTTACTTTGAACGAATATTAATACTGGTGGTTTAAATCCCTTTTGTATCATATTCTTAAACTCCAATAGTTTTCCTGATTCTCCACCAACAAACACAAGTTTTTGATCTACTAACTCAACTGCACTATTTCTAGTTCCAACTGTTATCCGCACTAGTCCTCTAAGATTGTGAACACACCATTTTACAGCTTTAGGCGTATAGGTTGCGGCAAAAAATGCAACTTTTTTATCTTTTCGAGAGCAAGAATTATAAATTATTTCCAACTGTTCTTGAAAACCATTCATAGATGCTTCAAAATATTTGTCAGCTTCATCGGCAACCAACCATTCAACATTAGATAAATTTATTGCTGGAGTAGATTGTTTCAACAAATGACACAACCGATTTGGAGTTGTTATAAGAATATCATAATTTTTAGAACTTTTATCTCCATATTGCTTAATTGCTCTATTCACATTGCTCATGATGTGTATATGGAATCCTAAGCCATCTGTTACTCTTAATGCAATACGTTGAGTCTGTTTAGCTAACTCACGAGTTGGACATAAAATGACAGCACGAAATCCACTCTTTTCAGGTTTTTTAAGAGCCTGAATTATTGGTAGTAAGAACGATAATGTTTTACCAGATCCCGTTGGAGCAAGAGCCATTATGTGACGTCCTAATAACATAACAGGGATAGCTTGCTGTTGTATCGGTGTTGGATCAGTATATCTACATATATTTAAGTTTTCTAAAATTTTAGTTCCCAATCCCATCTCACTAAATTGCTTCATTGGTTCAGGTATGTGTCTTCCTATTACATTTATGTTTTGTTTATTGCGATATTCATTGACACGCTCTTGTTGTAATGCAATTTGTTTGACTTCGTCAAAAACTTTACGCTTTTTACTTTTGTTCTTCGTTTTAATGGATGTCATCGAGGACAGCAATGTTATCGAATTGTTTACCAGGTGGTCGTTCTCTATGTTGTCTTCTACTTTTTCTTCTTTAACTTCTACCTTACATTCTTCATCAGATCGTTTCCTTTTTTGCAATGAACTTTTTTCGCTTGAGAACTTACAGCCTCTTGTTAACGTTTTAAAAACGTCCAGTGTTTCTCTATTTAATAACATTGTATTTTAGTAATTTTTTAATTTAAAGATATATTTACATGCACTGAGCCGTTTATAATCACACGTGTTTCATTTCAAGCCCTTAGCACAACATAACCTCACTATATTAAAGTGACAGTTCAGATCTTCTTCTTATGCTTGAACAAAAACTGGGAATATAGCACGTGTGCTGACGTACATAGACTACATAAAAAAATTATTTCTTAATAGGTAATAATAATGATAAAAAATGATTGATATACGCATGCAATTTGTAATTTAACAAATATCAAGTGTAAAAAGATAAAACTTAATAGCAAAAAGATGGAAAGAAAAATCCTTGAAATTGTTGCGATGTGAGCCCAAATTATTTTGGAGGCTAACTTCACATTCGTGGCAATTGTCAAAGTCAACCCATATAGGTTAACTATTTATTTACATTTTAAAATTTCATTCTTTATTAAATAACAAGTAAAAATTAGTTAATATGACCACAATTCAGTACCTTGAATTCAGTGCTATTTGTCGGACGTGTCTATCTACAGATCATGAATTAACTTCGATATTTGATTCAGATATTGTAAACATGTTGAGAGTATGTGCCGCAATACAAGTAACTTTTCATTAAAAGGTAAATAGTCCTATTTCTATTAACTAATGTTTTATTATAGCCTGAAATAAATGATGAATTACCACAGCAAATTTGCATCATCTGCAGGGATATTATCGTGCAATATTACAATTTTCAAGAAAAATGTAAACAAGCAGAAGTTTATTTGAAACACCAATTACAAGAAAAGGTAAGTGATTTTCTGTTTTTAGTTACTTTAAGTCATAGAATTAAGTAGGTTTACCTTTCATTGGTGCTGTTGCAAAATCATTGGTTATATATTTTGTTTCTATATAGTTTAACATAGTCTTGTTCCAATAACCGTACAACTTGGGGAAACCTGCCTATATTCCACCATACCTTGTTTAATAACATATCTAATATATAAAATCCCTATTTTGTCTGTCTGCGGATCTATATGTCTCTCTATCTGTAACAAATACTAACGATATTTGCGCACAAAATTAACTAAAAGACCGGCAAAACTGAAAGTTAGATTTGTTAAACATGTCATTTGTGAAATTTATGTAAATAATATTTATCTCTGTATTGAGTATGATTTCACAACAGCATTCTACCTTTTGTCGTTTATCAGTCTTCTACATTGCATTAATGTTGGTTAATAAACTATTTCAAGTATATACGTAATGTAACTATAGGAACAAGCGCATTTGCAAACTGCGGATGCATTCAGTTTTTGAAGCTCTGTAGAATAAAATTTTAACATCTCACGCATAACTTATTCCACATAATTTGCACTATTGTTTTTAATAAAGTGCATCAGTTGATGTGTACAAGCTTTAGATTAAATATAATAATTTGTCAAAATAGCGTATCATATTAATTCAAATCGAAGTATATTAACCATGTTTTAGATACGAAAAACAACAGAAAATACAGATGAAGCATTTATTGAAGTCCGTTACAGTTGTGATGAATGTACAGATTTATTTTTAGATGAAGAACAATATTTATCTCATTTAAGCTGCCATGATAAAATTCTTAACTTTCAATGTGAACAATGCGGTAAACACTTCTTATGTAAGTAAACTAAATAAATATAGTATTAGGCATTCCTGTAATGAGTTTTTTTATGTTTAGCTGAAAATAGTTTATTAAGTCATAAACTAACTATTCATAAAGAACACGAAAATGTAAGAGATTTTCTAGACCCTTCTAAGGAAAATGAACTGAATAATGATGTGTAAGTTGCAAATAATGTTTTAGAATCGAATCTTGAAGATGTTAATAAAATAAAAAAACATTATTTTAGATCAGAAGCTGAAATTATACCTGAGGATTTCACAGCGTTTCTTTGTGAAAAATTGCCACCACCATTAGAGCACCAATGTGATACATGTTCCCAATCATTCCACATCAAATTTGACTTGGATTTACACAAATCTACACACATCAAAAATGGGATATTTTCATGTTTACTTTGCAAAAAAGTTTTTGCAAGTAAGTTTTCTAAAATTAATAGTTTACATAGGAAACATTACTTATTATTTTTAGATAGGCAAATGCTAGGGAGACATATTAAAATTCACATGGTCTACAAACCTCATAGTTGTGAAAAGTGCGGAAAAGGGTTTGCGGAATCAAATGCTTTACGGAAACATATCAGAACATATCATGAAGGGAAGTCAAGAGAAAAGCGACATTTCTGTAGTAACTGCGGACAAGGGTAAGACTATAAATAATATTGTTTTACCAATTGGTTTATGAAAATTAATGGTAACATCAGATTTGCAGAGCCATTTTATTTAAAAGTTCACATGAGGAAGCATACCGGTGAACGTCCTTTAGTATGTGATGTGTGTGGAAAATCATTTGCTGATCCTAGATCTTTAAAATCACATCACTTAACTCATACTGGAGTAAGACCCTACCATTGTGAATATTGTGGGTGAGCTAACTTCTTGAGCTTGGTCATCTACTAAATGCATAGGCATACAATGAAGTAGTCTTATGAAGGCTTCCATCTATGATTAATCACTAAAAATTTTGGAATTAAAGGATTTTCTCTCTATACACATTTATAGCACCTTACTTTAATTTTAATTTGATTTCTAGAACTAAAAGATATTTATGTATAAAAAATTTAAGCTTTTACCATAGACATACAGATTGATCTATTCACAACTGGCCAGGGGGTGGGGACACAATTCTATAGGTTTTAAAGTGGTTGTTCGTCAATGGCTGGGACTAGAGAACAGTTCGGCAGGGGATGTCATAAATCTTTCTGCAGATAGAAAACCGCTTGGGGAGAGGTAGTAGAAAGATTTATGACATCCCCTGCCGAACTGTTCTCTAGTTCCAGCAATTGACGAACGACCACCTTAAAACCTATAGAATTGGGTCTCCACCCCTTGGCCAGTTGTGAATAGATCAATCTGTAGAAGTTATTACTTCTGTGTCTATGTTTTTACTAAGAATTGTATGTAGAGGATGATCTTTTTTCAAGTTACCAGAGGGTGGAGACAGTTCTCAAGGTAGCCAACGTGATCACCTGTCTTCCAGTATATGTCAATCGCGTTGGTGACCGTGGGAATTGAACCTCCACCCACTGGCAACTTGAAAAAAGATCATCCTGTATATATGTTCATTGTGGGGTACCACAGTTTTGTTAACCATTTAGTTGTATGACTACTCATGTTGTAGACAGTCAACCTTAAACATTAGCATAAATGAATACTTTAATCTTTCAGGAAATCATTTACACAAAATGTAAATTTGACGAAACATATACGTGTCCATACTGGAGAAAAACCTTACATATGTCGCCATTGTCACAAATCATTTAGTCAATCATCTACTTTACATAAACATTTACGGAGTCATAGTGGAGAAAAACCTTTTGGTTGTAGACATTGCCCTAAATTGTAAGTTGTGCTGTGAGTTATTTTAACCCAGTAAATATTGTAGAGGTAGCAACTGTAATGGAACTTTTTTCTTCTTCAGTTTTACCGAGAGAACCACACTTGTGCACCATATCAGAACTCATACAGGAGAAAAGCCATATGTTTGTGATCGATGTGGAAAGCAGTTTTCCACAGGATCCGAGCTTAACCTGCATAGCCAAAAGCATACAGGGGTAAAGAAACATGTTTGTGAAAGTTGTGGGAAAGATTTCTCAACATTGTATAGTTTAAAAGTACACATTAGGACGCATACTGGGGAAAGGCCTTATCAATGTGAATTATGCCCGAAAAACTTCACAGAAGCAAGCACTCATAGAAAACACATGAAGACACACAAAAATCAGAACAAAGGAGAAACTGAACCATCATTAGAGCTGCAAATTGCTGAATTGCAAGTGGTTAAGGGTGAAAATATGTTATTGAATGAAAACAAATATTTATATGCTCTATTACCAGAATAAAGAATTAGGTATTAGAAGTATTTGTTGTTATTTTTCATGATGTTGGTATTAATTTTACTCAAAACTATGTTCAGAAAAATAAAAAGTTTATTTGTTCTTTAAGAGAACACTATGAAAATAATTTAAGAACTTTAAAAATTACATATTGGTGTTGTCATAAATAAGTGTAGTATTAATTATATATGAACTAGGTTATTCAACAATTATAACATCATCATCAGAAGAATGTTTTCTCTGCAATTGAGTTTCGGTTGACTTTTTAGAACTAGCTTTAGACGGTCTTGATAAGTCAATACCCCCACTAGAAGATATTGCTGAAATATTTACGGGGGGTTTTTCAGGAACCCTGTATAACTTCATGGAAGGTGCCTCCAGTGATTTTGTTGGTTTGTTGTGTCTTATCTAAAAAAATAATTGTATGTCAAGGTAGCAAAATGAAGCATACCATCACGAATGTGTTTGGAAAAGACAGAGGTAAACAAATTGTATAAGAGAAGAATGGATATTTCCAAGGTGCATATTTACTTTAAACATGTAATATATAGTTTATTACAAAAAATTACTATATTTGGTCATTGTTTGGGGCATTGAAGAGAATGCAAATCAATTGAGACAATTGAAGAAGTTAGAAATTATGCAATATGTACAATTAAATAATATTTTATTCCCGAACCATTTTTTAACATATGGAATAAAAATAAAGAAATAACCTGCTCATGATCAAAAAAAAAGAGAAAATAACAATTAACTGGTATGAAAGCTCCCACATCGAATAAGAGAAACCTACTTAATACTATTACCAGTTTATACACTTCGATAATTACCTCACTACTCGAAACATGCTAAGACACACTCCATTTTTAAACCAAAAATTTTTGAAAAAAGTGTGTTTTGTAATGTGAAAATTCAGCAATTGCCATTTTTGCCAATTCAAAACATAACATTATTACAAGATAAATGGCAGGATGAAGAGAATAGACCATTAAGCAATACGTACCTGTGTCACTGAGACTGCACTTTCTGGAGGAAATGTAGGTATAACACTGATGGAGCTCGGTAAACTTCTTTGTGTTTTGTGAAAGTCACTTGTTGTAGATTTACTTGTTAGACTTTCAATGTCAAAACCTTTCAATAGCGTCTTGCCCATTGCTTGTTTCTGTTTGTCTGCTAGTTTTTCTTGCAAAGTTTTCGTCGGACTATTGCCTATGTGTTTTAAATTTGTTAGACTGACAGAAGTGTTTGTATAAATGGAAGTAGGAGTTGAGCTTTTGGAATGGGCCACAGGGACCATTTTAGAAGAAGGCGGAGGTGTCGATGAAACGGAAACGGATTTCGTTGTATTTACAGAAAGACTTGGAGATTTTGCAGAAACGCTGTGCAATGAACTAGACGTTTTAGTTAATATTGGGCTATGGTGTAAACTAGATGGTTTTGATAAAGTTGAACTAGGAATGGGTGACCTGGCAATGTGAGGATTAATATGAACCTTAGGACTACTAATTGCAGATGAACTAGATGTTTTTGATGAATATGTAGAACTTGAATGGGTCGACTTTAGTGGGACTAAACTAGCGGTTTGTTTTTGCAATTGAGAATTGGACGATAATTTGGAAGAGCTTGAAGTCAACGGTTTCAAAAATGAAGTATTGACTTCAGAAGATTTCGTTAATGATAATATAGAACCATATTTAGATGGGCTACTTTGCAGAGAACCTGTTAATTTCGATGACAAGCCAGATATGGGGTTAATTTGTGATACTGGTGTGATAGAAATATTTGGACGTTCCTTCATTAGTAATGCTGCTTTTTCTAGTTCTTGTTTTGCCATTGGTTGCGGTTTAGTTGGAATAATTTGCAAATCCTGTAATTAAATATGTATAAAATATTGTCTAGAATGAATTGGTTAATGGTACCTTGCTAGGCTGAAAAGTTACAGATTTTGTCAATTCCTTTATCTTAATCTTTGAATTATCACCAGTAGGATTTTTATAGCTTCCTGTGGTTGTCGTCTTTGAGCTGCTTGCCTGTGTGTATGTTGATGAAGATTTACCACCGGACGTCTTTCCAGATTGATTAAATCCTGAGCTTCCCGCACTTTTACTTGGTTTAGTAGTTTGCATAAGAGCAGTTATTTGTCGGATTTGCTCGGGAGTTAACGGAGCCATTTGTGAAGTTCCAGGTTTTGTCATATTCGCAAGTGCCATCTGTTCGGTCATTTTCTTTAATAAACTTGGACTGAACATGTTTAAATTTTGAGTTAATTGATTAGGTGATTGTAGAACAGAATTTAATTGTTGCATTGATTGCAAAATGGTATTTGGGTTCATCATGTTGCTGGAGGCAGTTGTAGTCGGAGTTATTTGTGCTTGAATCAGTTGAGCCATTTGATTAGAAAGGTTATAAGTTTGATTATACTGTTTGATTAGATGATCCTGATATTGCCTGAGGTAATCAAAAGTCATTTTTGAGTCATACATAGGATTACCCCAAAATTGATTACTGGTAGTTGAAATTGGGCTTCGACCTCTTGGAGACCTACTTTGACCACTAAGTGTTTTAGGACCAGGTGGGCGACCTCGAGGACGACTGAAAGTGGGCCGTTTCATTGGTTGATTCGTTGATGGAGGTGGTAGTACAGGTGGCTATTTAGATAAAAAAAAAAGATTAGTTACAAAATGCTTAAATTTTCATAGTTTATTTAATAAAGAAAATAAACTATTATTGCACTGATTCAAAAGTTATAGAAACTGGGCACTTAATAAAAGAAACTTACAGTAGTAGGAGGTAACATTGGATTCTTTGTAACAACATTTTGTGTTTGTTGTCTTTTTAATTTTTCTGCAACTCGAGTTTGTTGACAATGCTTTATAGCCAGTTCCAGGACATTTGTGTTTTCTGCCAATTTATCACCAATAAACTTTTTGTACACCTCTACCAACATGTTTGAAAATACACCTTCTTCTTTCTGTGGTAACACTTTTTGACTTCTTTGATACGCTTTGCAAATTTCCCCCAACAATTTATTGTATGCTGATGTTGTTGAAGTATTTTTTATTTGAACCTTTAATGCTTGAACACATAAAGATAGTGCTTGTTCTGAGAGCTGTTTTCTTTCCATGTCTTTGATATAGACTTTATCTGCATCTGGTTGTTTTCTAAGTTGCAAGCACAGGTCTAATAATGTTTTGTGGTCATTTGTAGCACGTAGAATTTGCAGTAGAAGATTTACACACCGTCCCATGTGGGCAGCAAGGGACCCTGGCCTATCAATTTCACTAGATGGTATGCGCCAAACACCATTGAAGAAATTGTTTGCTTTTCTATCAGCAAATAAACCAGTCACTATCACATTATTCTTACATTTGTATTCATTTAAAAACAATTGCTTGCTTTTGCTCATATCTTTCTTTTTATTATAATGAAAATATAGATGAGAAAGTCTGTAAATCGCTTTATAATTCTGTGGTAATCGCCTTATGCACTGTTCTAATCCTAAAATTTAAATAGTTTTATTGGTAAATGTATATGAAAGGTTAGGGGAATTAATATAAAATAATTTCTTACCAACTACACAACGATCAACCAAGTACAAAACTTCAGAATCTGAGAGATGTCCAGAACTGACATCTGATGATGAACTCGATGAAGAACTACTTGAGTCCTCACTATCAGAATCAGAACTGGAACTATCACTGGAACTGCTAGAAGTACTGGTTGTTTCTTCAGTGGATTTCTGAAAGAGTCGCGAATATTAACAAGTAATTAATTAGGTGTAAAATTAACGATACATACCCTTGCATCAGTTTCATTTTTGTTTTGTTCTTCATCTTTCAATGTTTTTGTTGCAGATGATTCTTGAATATTTGCAAGGGCTTCTTTTCCTTCTTCTGAAACTTTCTTCTCACATACAGGAACTTCCACTTCCTCTTTCACTACTAATTCATCTGTGTTTTGAACAGATTTTCCTTCCTCTGCATCAACAACAACTTCAGTTGCCTCAACTTCAATGTCAGTATCATCTAACTCTTCTTGTTTATCCATTGTCTCTTTCATCATTTGATCCATTATGTCTTGAACATTTTTTACTTTTTCACTGGATGTTATAATTTCGTTAGTACCCAAAGGTTCTAAAATAAATTCTTCTTGTTAGTTAAGTGCAAATCAAATTATTACTAATTTACCTTTTTTCTCTTTCATTGTTACATCTTCATCAGAATCTGAAAGAACTATAATGTCATTAAAGTCATCAGCTACTTTTTCTGATACATTTTGTACAATTGTTGTTTTAGTTATTTCTTTTTCGATGTCTACAACTTCCATTAAGCAATCATTATTTCCTTCCTTAATTAATGAGCTACTTATAGTAGATTTATCTTCAGTAGAAGCATCTAGAACTACATCTTCCTTTTTCTCTTTATCAGTGGTTTCGTGTAACACAACCTTGTCGACTATACCATTTTCTTGTTGAGTTGTACAGTTTTCTTGCTGGGGTGTACAATTTTCTTGTTGAGATGTAGATAATAAAGTTTTATTATTATCATTAGCAGTTTTTTCTGATTTTTCGGTTTTAGGTTCATTTTTCTTAGTTTCTCCATGTTTTGGGAATGCTGCTGTATCCAAGCATTTTTTAAACATTTTGCCTAAGACATTTTGTATATCCTTGCCTTCGTGAAGTTCGAGGTATTTAAGCACGGATGAATTGATTCTATAATGTACCTCTAAAGCCTCTACAGATAAATGTGGGGGGTTATTGTAATTTATTTTTTCTGGATAGGTGGCATTATTTTCTCGTAGTAAAGAAACTGCCTGCAATACATAATTTTAACTATCAAAAACCACACTTAAATTAATCACTAACCGTTAAATAATACTGAAGATATTCCACAGGATCTCGTTGAGATTTTTCAGCAATTTTTCCTAACATGTAATTAAATAACCACCTTTCATCTGTTTCAATCTGCTCGGGCTTATAAAGCTCCAATGCTTTGAGAAAGCTTTTTTCTGAACTTTTTAAATAGTTTTCTTTCTCTTCTTCCAGGGTTGAGAACCTACAGAGAGGGTTCATGTTAACTTGTAAGTTACTTAAGCCAAACACCGTTATTACACTAATACAGTCAAAGTTCCTTATTCACGGAGGATACATTCTGAATATACCCCACAAATAGGAAATGGGATGTTCCACAAATATGAAATTTCGAATTAATACTAATAAAAAATAGTTTTATATAGATTTTCTTAAGGAAAATATCAATATGGCTTAAAGAATATAGTGAAGTTGAAGCAGTGAAGTACCAGTGTTTTCTTTCAGTTTCTTTTTTGAATATATTACAAAATTACAATTCTTACGTATCAATATCTTTGGTTTACGTATGATCTGCAAATAATTTTTATCTGTCCACCAAAAACGTGGTATCAATTATTATGTTTGTGGATGTAGAAACAGCAAATAAGGAGATTTTACTGTATTATCAAGTTATGTTTTTATTATTTTATTCAGTAGTTACCTTTCAATACTGAAAGTTTCGGATTCGAATTTTAAAATGCGTGAGCAATACGAGTGAACCATGTATTCAAAAGATCCATACTCAATCCATAAGGTAATGTGTTCTGAAGCTACACTTAATGCTTTTTGGAAACATATTTTGGTACTTTTTGCTTTTTCTAAAAATTCGGTTTCATTTTTAAAAGTCTCACAGTAATTCAGCTTCTGTTCAAGTTGACTTGCATTGCCAAGTGCCATGCATGCCCAAGAATCCAACCTCCACGGATTAATACATAAGTCAAGTTGAAAATACTTTGTACTCTTTTTAACTTCACTCTGTTTGAAGTAGTAATCTCCTAATAAATAATACATGGAGCGAGTCTTTGGTGCAAACTCAATTGCTTTAGGTAAAGTGTCCGCAACACCGTTAATGAAGTCTAAAATATTTTGCAGAAGTGGTTGCGGGTCCATTTCTGTAGGAACTAATGAAGATATTCGTTGCAATAATTGCTCCAATTCTGATGAAATAGATATAGATTTGTATGAATCAAATTCAGGCAAAGAGTATGGGCAGAAGAATTCGTAAATTTGTTGGGCACGCTCCCATGTTAAAGGTAATGGGTTAACATTATGGTCAGCTAGATGCCTGGATATCTAGGACATAAAGAAAACATGGGTGATTAATATAATTCCAAAAAGGAATCATTAAACCAACCTTATTCTTCTTGCTTGGGTGTTGATATAAACAGAAGAATGCCTGTTCCAAATGAATATCTATTTTATCTCTTAAGTTTTCATAAATTGGAGTGTCTAACTTATCCAAAATAGTATCTATTATAAAGTGCAATAGTTGGCCTTGATTAGTTAAACACCATCCCTTGGAACCTAAAAAAATTAAAAATAAATTACAAATAGTTTAAGATTTGCTGGTTTATATTGGTATCAGATTTCAACGGGTGAATAATTTATAGAATTATAATTAACTACATATATATATATATATATATATATTAACCTAAGAAATCATGACTAGAAAATAAGATTCCAATTGATGATGGTATTTCTTCTTCTCTTTGTAGTTTTGAGTCATTTTGCTCTGCAGTGGAATCTTCTTCCCTTTTAACATGGTTTATTTTGTTTTTGGCCTGCTGCCTTTGTTCTTCCCTAAAATATTGGTTTAAAAAAATTGCACATATCCCGTAATTTTTACAATTACCTTAGTAGAATGTAATGCAAAATAATCCAAGGAAGCACAGTCCCTAACGGCAGAGTCAGAGAATTTTCCATGTTTATTTGTTTACAACATATTCTTGACAAAGTTGAAACTAATCTTACCCTTCTTTCCGCAGAAAGCTTGTCAACTAAAATAAATATGCAACAAAAAAGAATGATTGCAGCTAAAAAATATATAGATCACTAATACTCACTAACACAAATCGTCTCCATCTTTATAATTTCATTTAAAAATTGCAAACATTTATCTACCAACATCTCCCATTTGTCATGATCTTTTTTAGGCCGAATGTAGTTTTCAACAGATTCATATAGACACTCTTCTGTCCAAATAAAGCATTCAGGTAAGTTTGTGTACCAAAGGGAATGTAATAACATTCCTAGTTGAGCAGGCCGACCAATTCTTCCACATTTCACATTTTGTGATGAAGCAAATGTGGCTATTAAAACATTTGCTACTTCGGCATACTTTTGTGCATTAAAAAGATCCTCCAGTCTACTAAGAGAATCAATCCTGCAGGAAAAGCTTAAAATTAAAATATCACCCCAGATAAATACTTCAACTTACATTTCCAAATTTTTTAGTAAAACTTCTATCATTCTATTGGAAATAATACCATATTTATGAGAATTTGGAACAATAATCTTAAATCGATTTTTGTGTTTAACTTCTTGGGATTGGAGCACTTCCTGAACCTTAAATAAAATTAAATTAACATTGTATTTCATGTTTTTAGTCAAAATCGATTATGTAAATATTACATAATTTTACCCACATACATACCAACTGAAAAGCACTTATGGCAAGTGTATTTTGGTTTTCCATTTTAAATAACTGTGCTCTTAGCCAATGAACTCTACTAAAAAAAGGAACATATTCTTCTCCCCATTTATCTTCCCATGTACTTAAAAACTGCAATTGTACAATCGATGAGCAGTGGATTTTGTTAGATTGTTCATTTTCATTGTTTAATTTAAACCTAGAATGTAACATATTGCTTAGTTTACAAATGAAATGTATTATTGCTACTGATAGTACATATGGTGCCTATACTTGCTGGGCATTCAAGAGATTAATAACATATTATTCGAATAAATTATGTACAATACACTTACTGTAACTTTTCAAATGTAGTTAATTCCCCATATAAAAGAGTTGCTAAAGCATCAATACGAAGCATATCAAACGTTACTGATTCTGTACTAAATAACATTGGATGGTTGAAATGTTCCCTAATAACATAATATAATAGAAGAAAATTTATGGAATATTAATTACAAACAGTACCTGAACATATTATATGCGTCTATGTAAAGCAAAACAAGTTCTTTAGGCCATAAAATTTTCCATTTAGTTGCTAAAGCCAAAACAAATTCCTCAATCAAATGAACAGAGTCACAACATACCCATTTCTGAGTCCAAAATTTTTGAACATCTTCTTTTTCTAAATCTGATCCAAAATACTGGTTCACGCTGTTAAATGTTAAAAAATTACAAGTTTATACATAAAAACTATACCAAGTCTTTTACCTCTCTGCAGATTTGGATGAAGAAGATGGTGAAGAAATTCCCGACATTGGGTCATCTTCAATGTGCAGATGATATATTTCCATTGTGTTCATAGAATCTTCACATGGATTATATTTCTCTTCTATTGCACCGTTAGGTCTGCAACAATATATACATTTTACCAAAATATTGATCTGTAAAATGTTGTGCTAACACAATTTGCTTACAATAAATTTGAAGGAATAATTCGATTAAATGCATCTTCAATTGTGTAATCTTTATCAGTTTTACTCTTCTTGGCATATTTTCTTTTACTATGCCAACCCCATATTTGTAAGTCCGATAATAAATCACGTTTCCGCTTGCTGCCACGGTTTTGTGGTCGAGATTTATCAGGTCTATTTTCGGCATTTTCTTCTTGTTCGTCACCTTCTTGTTCCATCTAAAATTCAATAATAAAATTATTAAGATAGAGTGTAAAGCAAAACCGGTATCTGCACAAAGTGTTAGTTTATCTACAAATATTTAATCCATTGGCCGGTAGAAGATTAATTATTAATATTATTATAACGTTTCATTATAAGATTATAACTTCTGCAGGAGATAATAAAATATTATTAAATATGAAATTTCCTAATTGACAAATTATTTTATAACGAAACGTTGAGATGGAAATGTAAATATATATTTTTTTGAGACCTTATACCCATTATACTATAAGTATTTGATAATTATAGTATTTAGGTTATCAAGAAACTTAAATCGTAAGTGAAAAGTCACTATTTAGTAATTGTTTTAAACCATACTTTCTTTGCGAGAGAAATATAAGAAAACTACATATTGTATGTTTAGGAATTATAAATCGTTGATGTAATCTGTTGTTAAAACTCAATTAATACCTTATTTTAAAATCAATGTTAGAAAGACTAATTTCAATTTAATTGTTTTCTAAATTTAAAGTAATTATTCATTACCTCATCATTTTCATCATTTTGAGTAGAATTAATATTGTTGTCTAAAGTTTCATTCGTACTTAAATTAGCGTCGCTATTCTGAGAAATTCGTCTTTCAGTTACTTGCTCCACGTTTACATCTACTTTTTGCGTTTCACTCTTTTCCGATTCTGTGCCATCATTTTGATTTTCCATATTTTCATCTTTTGCTTCATCAATTTCCATTTTTTCAATCTCACTTTCTACTTCACCACATTTTGAATCTCTGCTCATACATCGTTTTAAATCAACAAATGTGAAATGGCTCATTTTATTATCACTTAAGTATTTGTGCAAACCTGTAATTGACTTTCCCAGAGCAACCCAAGTGAAATCTTCTAAAGGTATAGGTAATGGAATACAACTTAATGGTTTTGTTGCAACTGCTTTTTCTGCCTCTGCAAGTCTATCACATAAAATTTGAGCTTCATTTAGACAGTGTTCTTCATCTGCTTTTTCTATTTGAACATTTAAAGGAGGTTCCAGAACACTAAAAAAAATTTACAATATAAAAGTAAAATTGTCACATAAACCATTGATCAACGTACTAGTCAGGATTGAATGATTTATAATATTCTCGAGTTGCAGGATTATACTCATATATCCTTTTTCGTAATACTAAACCCTTAGTGTAGTTTGAATCTAAAATAAGAGCCTTTCCAATGTAGGTTAAACAAGACACGGTATCTCGTAATGCAAATAAGACAGAAATAATCTCATCTAAACAAGGCCAGTGAGATTCATTACATTCTAAACCCTGAAATGAAATAAAATCACATTATGTACATAATTAAAATACTCCAATATATATATATATACCTTCGAAAATGCATAGCCTGCTAACCGAAACTTGTCTAACTTTAAGGCAAGTTTTCCAATTTTATACCAGAGAGTAACATCATTTTTGTCCAGTTCTGATGCCTAAAATTAAAGAAATTATTTGAAACTCTCATCCTCATTTCTTCTTATTTGAGTTGATGTCATTCATTACAAATAAAGAATATTTTTTTAAATATTATTGCATTCAATTTGTTTCTCTTGCAAGAACATCTTTTTGAAGTTTGCTCTTATAAAAATTACACTGAAGAAAATTTTGAACTTATTTTGATGAATGTTAAACGTAGCTAGACACTTATAATGTTCTTAATATTTGTTGTTGATCTACACTAGATAAACTAAACTATTTGGTTGGCTGTTGGGGCGCACACTGGAGATTCGAAATCCACTGAGTTGTATCAAAACTTGAAGTTATTATTGCTATTGCTGCAACTAAAACACTGTTTTATTATTTTTATCTAATTCCCATGTATTTTAGTGTACTGAAAATAAAATACATTTTGAAAAAAATTCTAGACGTCAGAATTGACCATAAATTGCAAAATTCTCTTCAAACTATGTAAATTTTTCTCAATTTTTCTGATCAACAGTTTATGAATACCATGACGGATCCTCAGAAAGAATGGTGGATTGTATATAAAGAAGCAGTGGACAAATTGTTTTGAACTACAAAATTAAGCATCGATTAAGTGCTGAAAGTATTTTAGATAAGTTTTAAATTGTATTTTCTCCTTTGTCAGCTTGACAATATTCCTGAATATTTGGTAGCTGTGAGCGAAAAGCAATGATTTCACCTGGGCATTAATGAGAAAGAAAAAGATTCAGTGCACCCAAAAACATAAAAATTACGTGGAATAACCAAAACAGCTCTGGAAAAATATTTTCTTGCAGACCTGTGTATTAGACAAAAAAATATGAAGAAGGGAAACCGTGAATGTTGAGTGCATCCCATTTCTAGTAATAGGTTGGTATAAGGTAAATTTTTATTATATCTCTTTTCAATTTCTTCAATCAAATTGTCTATTGACGATTTATGAATGGAACGACATTACAAAAACCAAAATATCAAGTCTTGTAGAAATGCTTTGTACACAGGTATTGTTATCGAGGTGTGATGTTGAAAGAAAACATAGCTTAAGAAAATAAAGAATAAATTTGTTGCTTAAAGTATCTCCACAGATTTATGTGACTAAGCATGTACAATTTATGACTAAAGTCATCATTGTCCTAGGTTGGCTAGGTTTCTGAGTTTAAAAGTCCTTATACTAGTGAGTATAGGATTTGGATAGAGAGGCAACCCCTTGTATTTTTGTGTAATACCATTGAATATAGTGTATATACTCTATATTCAATGGTAATACCTAAAAGGTTCTTAGAAACAGCTGTGTGGTGCTTAGAATTTTAAGTGGTTCTCACATGATTAGTAATACTGAAAGTGTTATTGGAATTCTGTCAGTATTTTTGATCGTATGAGGGCAAATACTGATGGACCAACAGTATAATGATAATACTTTGAGATAAATTTCAAAATATTGATGAAATACTGACTAAATGCGATAGTAAATATCAAGTACTGTTAGTGTTAAGTTGAAGACCTTTCGTTTTGACGCTTGCACGTGGTGCTGATTTTTCTCTCCTCTGGTTTTACAAATTTTCACAATTTAACAACTATTAACCTGTTTTGAACCTTCTATAAATATTCATCGAACTGTATTCTGCGTTAGTGCGAGAAGAAAATTTTAATCTGCATTTGTAAAATTTAACAGTATATTTGACAAATCATAACCTCAGTTTACCTGCTCTTATAGCAGGACAGATGTTTTACTTGCACAAAAGGGTAAATATTTGACAACATAGACCTGAAGATGTCTGCTAGTCAGACGAAACCGGTTGCCTAGTGAATAAAAACTAAAAAACATCAGGAACGTGCTTCATAAATTCACATCCTGTTTGGGAGATTTTCCGAATAAATAAATCATGTTGTTGGAAAAGACCTAATGTCACACTATTCCCATAATACAGCAATCTCCGGTTATAATGAACCTCAAGGGACCGCTAAATCCGGTCGATATAACCGAAGTTCGCTATAAGTGTATAAAATAACCTTAAGAAACTATTAGTGGAACTTTCAATTTGGTTTGCTTTAACCGATATAACGGGGTGCATCATAACTGGAGTTTACTGTATTACGGTTTTAAAAAATGTATGTCATGCCGGCCAACAAGTGTGCAAAATTCCGCTACAGGAATTGTCCGATTGTAGCAATCACATTTTTTATGCGAATGAGCGATCTGACTACGGAATATAAATCAATGCTGCAGTGTATAAGGAGGATGAATTTACTAGCTATGTGTCATCATGAGTGCTAATTTATTTGTGTCAACGACGCTTTAGAGAGTGATCGGCTACCCATAGAAATCATACAACAAAACCAATGACCCTTATAGACAGCAACGTATCGTCTCAATATACATAATGGCAGTTCTTTAAAGAACCAAAGCCAATTTGGCAAAACAAAATCTCTGTTGAGCGGTGAAAGCTTCAGAAAAGAAGGAATACATTTCTAAGCCAGCTCTTAAAAAATTATGAAGTTCGAAAAGATAAACAATAAATTTCAATCTATTGTTTCGCATTATAACTTACTTCATTATAATGATTTAAAGCTTTTTCGGAATCATTGATTTTAATGGCAATATTTCCCAAATTAACGTAGCATGAAAATTTCAATGTAGACATCGTCTTGGGCAGGCCTCCTTCATTTTCAAGATTCGGAATATTGTCCTCAATGAGTTGTTGCAGCAATTTTTCTGCTTGTACATATTTACCTTCACATTGAAGTTTTAAAGCTTTATTGTACATTTCAAGAGCAATCTCTTCCTAAAAGGAAAATTGTTAATTGTAGAGTTATAATTAAATATTTGTCATTGCTTATTACTTGTGCTTCCCTTCGGATTGTCGGTGCATCTTCGTCTGAAGATGTTTCTCTATTTAACGCTTTTATTTTTAACATTTTAAAGAGATTTTAAAAAGATGGATAGATAATATCATACGTAATATTATTCCTTATAATCCTTACACATTTTAGGGACTCTTTGCAGCAAATAAAATGTGGGGTTACAACCCAAACATTGAAAAAACGACTATGAAGTTTGTTGCAAATCAATTATTAAAGTTGCAGGTAACTTCACATTGGTCATGCATACTTTAGATACTATATGTATCGCCGTCAGGGTTAACCCTGCTTCAGTACATTTTAGGTTATACAGATTTGACAGGCATCAGTGTTGTGTCCTTTCTCAAAGCCGAATTTTATTTTTATTTCAACTTCTTGAGTTGAAATCAACACAATTCAGTGTTTAAATAGTGAAACGCAATAATATTAATACCGTATTAATATGGATGCGGTGAATGGTAAGTTTATTTTCTTCCTTTTGTATTGCTAACCTTTTGCCTACATAATATATAGTGATGCATAACTTGTTTCTTTAACCAGAACTAAAAGGTTCACCATCGCCGACCCGACGGTCTCGATCCCGGTCAGTAGCTTCAAATGCTTCAGGAGACTCTCGTAGATCAGGTTCTCCATCACCAGTCCAAAATGGTAAACCTCAAAGTCGATCCCGATCAAGTTCTTTGTCAGATTCAGGATCGATGAGCATCGACGTTTCCCCAGTTAAATCTGGAGATCAGAATTATTCCAGTTCATCTTACGAAGCCCCAAAAAGTCCCAGAGCTTTTGAGCGATACGTGTCCCCTACAGCTGCACAACCCGAAAGATCTCGATCTGGCTCCCCAAAGTCAAGGGCTTCACGTTCTCGATCAAGGTCTGATAGTTCAAAGCGCGCAGTATCGAGATCTCGCTCACGTTCAGGCTCTCCGCGACACGCTTCACGATCTAGATCGAGGTCAGTATCAAAGAGAATTTCAAGATCGAGGTCTAAATCGGGTTCACGAAAAGGATCGCGTTCAAAGTCTGGGTCAAGAAAGGGCTCCAGATCCCCAGCAGATTTGAGAAAAGCTTCGCGCTCACGTTCCAAATCTAATTCACCCAAACGATCCAGGTCTCGCTCTAGATCTGGCTCCAATAAGGGTTTTCGAGCTGGGTCACGTAAAAGGTCCCTTTCTCCTTTAAGAAAGGGTTCGAGATCTCGCTCACGGTCAGGTTCAGCCAGAGCTTCTAGGTCACCTTCTGGCTCTCGAAAAGGTTCACGTTCACGATCAAGATCAGGTTCTAGAAAAATGTCAAGGTCTCGTTCAAGATCAGCTTCCAGATCACGTTCAAGGTCAGGTTCACGACGATCAAGATCAGGGTCAAGAAAATCACGATCCAAGTCTGGTTCCAGAAAAGGTTCCCGGTCTCGATCTGGTTCAAAAGCAGCTTCTCGATCGAGGTCCCGTTCTGGGTCACGTAGAAGTTCTAAGTCTCGATCAAGATCACGTTCAGGTTCAAATGCCAGATCACGATCTCGTTCTGGTTCAAGAAAGTCAAGGTCCCGTAGTGTTTCAAGAAAAGAATCAAGATCACGTTCCAGAAGTGGATCACATAAGGCAGTTTCTAGATCAAGGTCACGTTCCCGTAGTGGCTCTAGGAAAGGGTCAAGATCAAGGTCCAGGAGTAGCTCTGCGAGAAAGTCAAGATCTCGTTCTCGTTCAAGTTCCCGTTCAAGAAGCAGGTCGGGTTCGGCTCGTTCACGAAGTAGATCCCGGTCTAGATCTGGTAGTCGTTCAAAGTCCAGATCAAGAAGTCGTTCAAGGTCTGGTTCTCGTCGCTCTAGATCTGGTTCCGCAAAATCGCGGTCAAGGTCCAAATCTGGCTCCAGGTCCAAATCCCGTTCAAGATCTAAATCCCGTTCAAGGTCAAAATCTGGTTCAGGAGATGAAGGTCACAGTAAAGCACATAAGAGGCGCTTGGTGTCTGACTCTGAAGATGAAAGTGAAGGCATTAAGAAAAAGAAAAAAAGTGCTATAGAAAGTGACGATGAAGAAGCAGGTCCTTCTATGGAAGAAAAACCACCAGAGGAAAGAGAACAAGTTCAAGAAGCTGTTGTTCCAGATGTGTCAGACGACTCTGATGATGGTCTTGATCCTAATATGAACAGAGGAAATAGTGATATGGCATCTGATTTTGAAGCAATGCTGGCTCGAAAACGAGAAGATCAAACTAAGAGACGTAAAAGAAGAGATATTGATATTATTAATGATAATGACGATATTATTGCACAGCTTCTTTCTGACATGAGAGCTGCCGCAGAGGTAAGCTCTTATTATGTTATATATATTTTAATCAATGCTCTGTTAATTTTCAATACAACTTCAAGCAAGTCGTCCAGTTAAAACTTGATATCTAAGGTAATGTGAGATACAAAAAAATACATCTCTCATATTTTCATGTTAATGTTTTCGTCTTAGGTATTTATAGTTAGAGATTAGGTGATATTAATTAGATAAAGCAAAAAATATCATGAATTATTACAGGAAGACAGACGCTTAAACCAAGCTTCAAGACCTGCTACAAAGAAAATGGGGATGTTAAAGAAAGTGATGTCACAACTGAAGAAACATGATTTGCAGTTGGCTTTTATTGAACATAATGTTCTCAGTATTTTAACCGACTGGTTAGCACCGATGCCAGATAGATCAATGCCATCCTTACAAGTCAGGGAAGCAATTTTAAAACTACTCCACGAGGTAAGTTATTCTTGTGTTACTATTATTATTATAATAAGTCAAAACCCATAAAATTTTAGTTTCCAAGAATTGATCAGCAAACATTAAAGCATTCTGGAATAGGAAAAGCAGTTATGTATTTATATAAGCACCCAAAAGAAACTAAAGAAAATAAGGAAAAAGCTGGAAAATTAATCAGCGAATGGGCTAGACCTATCTTTAGCGTGTCTACTGATTTTAAGTCACTTAGTCGTGAGGAAAGATTGCAGAGGGATATTGAACAAATGCCAAAACGTAGGAGAAATGAAGAACAAGCTGCACAGGGAAGGAGAGAACTGTCTATGGCATTGAACGAAGATGGAAAGTAAGTTCATACTAAATGTTATGTTCCCTAAATTAGTATCTTAAATTATTTTATTACTAAAACATGTTTTCGCAGACCTCTGCGTCCAGGCGATAAAGGATGGATTGCTCGAGCAAGAGTGCCTATGCCTTCTAATAAGGATTACTTAGTTAGACCCAAATGGCAATCAGAAGTAGATATTAGTAGAGTAAGTTCAAGTTATTTGAAATGAATAGAATTTTTTGAAAGTTGTTCTATTTATAATTTTACAGAGTTCAAAAAAGCAAATGAATCGTTTTGAAAAGCATTACAAGAATTTTGTGGATAATAAACGAGCAAAGCAGACTAGGCGAGCTGTTGAAATATCTATTGAAGGAAGAAATATGGCCTTGTAAATATCATTTGTATTATACTAATTCATCTTAATGTTCCGTCAGCATTTGCGATTTACTGTATGAGCGCATGTAATGATGGAACGTTCCGTAAAAAGTTATTAAACATTTAGTAATAATAAATGTGATCCTTCAGCTTAGGTTATATCCTTTTCAAGTTTTATGATTGTATTTATATTTTTTTTTCATTATTATAAAATGTAAGTACTTGATTTATTTTTGAGGTGTTTACTTAATTTTTTTCAATTTTGATAAATTGCAAACATGGATAACATCATAGATATGTCCAAAAACTTATGTACACTTTTTATTTATTTTTTTTTAAAGGATATAAAAGGACTAGTAAATGGGATACTTAATGAGTAACTACTTTGACCAACAATACTTTATCTACAGAAAAAAGTTTGGTGTTTTTTGTTGTTTCTCTTTTGAAATTTAAATAAGAATGTAGTATATTTTGTAGGACTATGATTTTTATTGCCAAAAAAATAGATTTGAGTATTTACTATTTTATAATAAGAATTGTTTGAAAATCAGTTTTAAAGAAATAATTATTACATTAAGTAGTCATTTTATTTCAATGTTTATATTGACATCAGAAATAGATACATGTTCCAAGATATACCTTTCCAAATTGTTTATGTACACTTTTTGAAGTTGACAAACTTCTAATACCTTTCAAGTGTTACTATTTTGGAGACCCTTTGTACTAAGACGTTTCATTGATGTCCTGTCAATTCTGTAAAAAAATATTTTACGATGTACTGATGTATATTAATGTATTTAGTGTTTAAATATATTTTTTCAGTTAAAACTTTTTGTTTGAGATTATTCAAAGAAAGCTTTCTGTTTTATTCAAGTTCTTTGATGAATGTGTGGTACAATTTAATTTTTTTAATTGAAATTTTACAAGTTGAAACATCATAATATTAACATAATATATATGCTAAAATTATTGTAATTGGAGATGCACAGCTTTCTGAACTGTTTCTATAAGAGAAATGCTTGTGTGATTTAAGTCTGGTGGATGTTAGTTTTTCAAAACATTAATAAAACTTTTTTTATGCATTTATAGTTCAAAATAAAAGTCTTTTTGTGCATCTTGAACCTGTAAAATGGCAGTATTGTGAAACTTCTTGGGTTTCTTCTGTTCAAGTGCAAAGCTAAAATAATTAGATAATGCTAAATTAGTGGCAAAGTTAACACAATGAAGAGTAGTTATCCATTTTTATGTTGATAGATGCTGTTGTAACACAAAAGTTACTTTAGAAACGCCTATCTATATGCATAACAAGAGAAGCTTTATACTTTGGTTGGCTTTTATCATGCACACATTCTATTATTTAGTCTATTAAATAAAAATTAGTTCAAATTTAAAAAGCTTGATTTGTCAGACTAAAAATTTGAACTCGTAGAAAAAGAAATTATGCCAAAACATTGGCACACTGAATTAAATAAAAGGTAAGTAAAATATGAAATTTTAGACATTGTACATAAATACTTTTAGGTTCAGAAACCGTATTTTAGAGTTTACCGAAATACTTCTTGTAATAAGAGAGTTTTGTTGTTTTTTTATTATTTGCACACATTGAAAATAAATACATAAATGTTTGTTAGTTAACGGACTACTTTGTTAATATTTTTGAAATTGTTAGTTACTTACTTTTGTTTAGAGTTGTTCCTGAAAGTATAGCTCTATTAATATAACAAATAAAATCAATGTTGAGTGTTCGTCATATCATTAGCAAAAACAGAATGGTTTAAAATTAGAAAGTGAGAATTAACACATGTTGAAATTAAATTATCCCTTACGCATATTTTAATACACATAATAAAATATTTGCATTGATGATGAAGGCTCTCAAGAAAAGTCTTCCATAAGAAGTTTGGAAGCAGTTTAGGTTTCAGCTAGAAAAGATAAAAATAGCCAATTACTGGTTTCAGTGTACTCCACAGCTTTTAACACAATAAAATGAAATAATATAATTAGAGATAATTTTTTTATTCTAAAGGTATCTTTTTAGTAACTTTATCCGGTAATGTGTAATAAAGATTTTAAATTGTTATAAACCCAAAAGCAGATTTGGTTGGGAATTTACAAAACAAAATTTGCTGTAATTCTGAATTATTTGGGAGGAAATCAGCTTAAAATCATTTGAAAATAGTTAATATATTGATGTGCTTTTCATAAGGATTACAAATTGACAGTGAAAGGTAACTTGTTATGAAAAGAATCGTAAATTATAGGTTTACTTTAAAATAAACAATAGTTTTTATTCTATTAAAATGTTTTCAGAGTTCATGATAAATAATAATCGGTTTTAGAGAAAAGGTAACGGGTGATTTTAAATGAATGAAATTGAAAAAAAAACTCTTTTTGCTCTGATAGTCGCTAAATTGCTCACAAAGTAACGGTATTATTTTACAAATCAATCGTTTAAAATCACCCGATATGTCAAAAAAATAAAAATATTTGCCTTTGTTGCACATTACAACGTATTATGTAATGTTTCTGGTTTTATTTTTGTCCCAAATTAAAATATATAAATCACTTAAATTGTAGTTATTTTTGCAAATCTTAATGAAAATTTGAAATTTAGTAAAATATTCTAAACTATTAACAAATACTTGTATTTTTTAATTACCGTAAAATCTCGAGTATAATACGCACTTTTTCCTTAACGAAAATCTAGGGTGCGTATTATACATGAGTAATGATAGAAAAATAGTAAAAATAGTGATTGTACATCTAATTAGCCATATAATTATTGTTTTTTTTTGTATTCTAGAAGACAATGCGCGTATCTCCTACCAATATATACTTGCTTCTTTAAATGTGAAATTTTATTTTATTTCTTTATTAGAAAAAAACATAAATACCTATTATACACTAATATTAATTTTTCCGAAAATTATAACCTTAAAAATAGGCTGCGTATTATATTGAGATTTTATGGTAATTTTTATAATTTTCACATATATGGTATTTGGTCGCTCTGTATAAACTGTTTTTTACTTTACTTGGGTTGGCTGGTACTTTGTAAAAAAATGGTAATAGGCCTATTATTCGATTGATATTTGTGGTAACACTAACGATTTTTTTGTCAGTTAATTAAAAGCATTTTTCATCTATTAATATATAGGTCTTCAAAATAGCCACGGCAGATTTTACTTTTGAGAACAAAATTTCAGGTGGCAATGTTTATTTTGATCTGTGAATATTAGCATCACAGTTCTTTTTCTCTTCCTTAAATCTTCAGAAGAATGCCGAATTGAGAATTTCAATAGCACAAGACAAACTTCGAAATATTAATAATGCAAAGAGGCAGTACCTTCTTGACTATTTATTTGATCGTTGGGTGACCGGTTTCGCTAGATCAGCATCTTCGGACCCCTTCAAAACAACATTTGCACATCAAATTTCACCTAAAACAATAAATTGGAAAACTTCTTAACAAGCGTATAATGAGCAAATTAATTGGTAAAATTGGTTAAACTTACATGTAGTCAGTTTCTCCATGAGTGTGATGCACATCAGAGTCGTAATTGTAATCACAAAACAAAACAAAACAAATAACAATATCAAAACTTGCTTAACATAGGAATTCGCTAACCAGCTTATAAAATCTTGGCAAATGATTAGAGTATCAGGTACAAATTCCTTTCTTTTTAAAAACATGTAATTAAGCGAAAAAATTTTAGTCTATAACGTGTCGTCGTGAATATCGAAATGTGCTGGAAGTTAAAGATTTTTTAAACGGATT
>JAWQRP010000049.1:0-49076 GCA_033557875.1 Quadriops clusia | reverse complement strand
TCGATCTATAATAAATACAATAAATTGTACATCTATATTTTCTCCTTCCTTTAGATCTCTCAGATTCCTTTTTCCTTTTTTATTGTAATAAAACTTTTGTCTTTCCTGTTGATCTTGAATAAATCTATTGTAATTTATTGTATTTATTATTTTAGGCTTTAGTACAGTTTCCGTTTGTGGAATACTATCTCTAAGATTCCTGCTATTAAGTAACTCTGATGGAGCATAGCCACTTTGAAGTGGTGTATTCCTATACATTAACAATGCCTTATATAAGTCTTGTCTATCTTCGCATGTCTTTTTTAATATGTTTTTAATTGTTTGTACTGTCCTTTCTATTTGTCCATTTGATTGTGGATTCTTTGGAGATGAAGTAATGTGACTGAATTCTCAATCTTCAGCAAAATTTTTAAATTCTTTTGACACAAACTGAGTTCCATCATCCGTCACTAATAATTCAGGTATTCCTTGCCTTGAAAAAATTTCCTTCGTATTTTTAATTATATTTGATGAGGTTGAATTTTTTCCTAAGTTCTTAATCTCCATATATTTCGAATAATAACCAACTAAGAGCAAATATTGTTCAGATTTATATTTAAATAAATCTCCACCAAGATTTATCCAAGGATTATTTGGTATGTTATGACTAATCAATGGCTGTTTTACAATAGAATTAGAATATTTCTTACATATACTACATTCTTGTACTATGTCTTCTATTTGTTTTGACATTCCATACCAGTATATAGATCTATTTGCACGAGCTACAGATCTATGTATTCCAAAATGACCCATATGTATTTTGTTCAGTATTTCTTTTTGCATTATTTTAGGAATTATTACTTTTTGTGTCTTATATATCAAGTTATTACTTCCTATAGTAAGTTCTTCTTTAAATTTATAATATTTTCTTAATTCTTCTGATAATTTCTTTACATTAATTGGCCAACCATTTTCAATCACTTCTCTTAATTTCTTTAATTCGCCATCTTTAAGTGTTTCTTCTTGTAATTGTTTCATTTTTTCATCAGTAATACTTAACTGATATCCAATTAAACAAACTTGAGCTTCCAACTCTAACTTTAATTCGTCTTCAGTATCATTTATATAAGCTCTTGACAAAGTATCTGCCATTACCAATTGTTTTCCAGGTTTATATACTAGGTCAAAGTCGTACTTTTGCAATCTAATTAATCTTGCTGGACATTCATTTAATGGCTTTTTTACTATTGTAATAAGTGGTTTGTGATAAGTTTCCACACAAAATCTTTTTCCAAAAACAAAATTATGAAATTTTGTGATGGCAAAACAAATCGCCAGAAGTTCCTTCTCAATTTGTGCATATCTTTTTTCTGTTTTTGTTAATGCTTTTGAAACATATGCACATGGTAAATAATTTTGAAATAATACTCCTCCCAATCCATCCTTGGATGCATCTGCTGATATTACTGTTTCTTTATTAACATCATAGTTGTAATACTGGAGCCTCTAGTAGCTGTCTTTTTAAATCATTAAATGCTTCATCCTGCTGTTTACCCCACTCAAACAAATTAGTTTGCTTTAATAACTTCCTAAGAGGAGCTGTCAAGTTTGAAAAATCTTTAATAAATTTACTAACATAAGTTACAGTTCCCAAAAGTCTTTGCAGAGCTTTTTTATCCCTGGACTTTTCCATCTGTAAAATTGATTTTACTTTATTGTTACTAAGTTTTACTCCTTCTTTGCTTATTGTATGTCCAAGATATTCTGCCTTATCTAATCTAAATTTACATTTTTCTTTGTTGAATCTAACACCATTTTCTTCTGCAAATCTATAACACTTTGCCTAGGATTTCCTCATGTTCTTTTTCAGTTTGTGCATGAATCAATATATCATCTACATAAACATCAACTCCTTTAATATCAAAAATCTCTTTAAATTTCTTATGAAATATTTCTGGCGCACATTTTATACCATAAGGCAATCTAAGAAATTTATATCTTCCATAAGGAGTTGCAAATGTACACAAATCAGAGCTTTCTTTATTTAATTTAATTTGATAAAATCCACTAGAAGCATCTAATGTGCTAAAAATATCAGCCTTTTTTAAATTTGTCGTTATTTCTTTAAATGTTGGCATCTGATAATGTTCTCTCTTAACTGCCTTATTTAAATCTAAAGGATCTAAACATAGTCTTCGTGCACCACTACTTTTCCTAACTATGACCAATATATTTACCCACTCCGTTGGTTTATCTACTTTTTCAATGATATCTTGCTTAATCAAATCTTCTAATGTTTGCTTCAATTTCTCTAGAATTGGAAGAGGAACACGTCTTGGAGGTCTTACTACAACTACCCCTTTCATATGCTTATGAATTTCTAAATTATATTCTCCCTTTATACAGCCTATACCAGTAAACAAATGTTTAAATTGATCTTCAACATTAATTTCTTTTAATTCTTCTACTCTTTTGATTAATTTCAAATCAGTACAAGTTTTCAAACCCAATATTGCATTTGCTCTACTACTTACAACATAAAAATCTAAATTCATACTCTCATTTTTCCATTTTTTTACATTCTAGTGTACACACACCAATTACTTCTATTTTTTCATTTGTAAATGTTTTTAATTCTATTTTTGAGTTTCTTAACGTAACATTAGCAATTTTATCATAAATGTTAGCTGGTAACACATTAACCATTGCACCAGTATCAAGTTTAAAATCTATTATATGTTTATTATTTACTAATATATCTTCAACCCACTCTTGATCATTATTTGTGTTAATCTTTTTTATTCTAAGAGTCTCTATCTTATCTAAATCTAGATTTATTTCATTTATTCTACTCTTGCACGCTTTCTTAAAGTGTTCTTTTTTATTACATCTTTTCCATATTCTACCATACGCTGGACATTTATTCTTTTGAAGACTTTTAAGACATCTTTTACAAATAAATTTATTATAATTATTGTTAAAACTTATCCTTTTATAATTTTCAAGACGATCTTCCTTCCGTGTCCCTGGTAGTAATGTTGTTGTTCTATCCTCTTGATTCATCTTTGGTTGAAACTTCATTTTTCTAATAGTCTCTATTGATGATGATGTTGATGTTTGTATAGCGGCCCCATGACATTTTGCATCTTCTATTGCTTTTACTAAGTTTACTGCCTCTTGTAGATTCAATATCTTCCGACTGCAATAATTTCTCTCTTGTTTTATTGTCATCTACTCCACATATTATCATATCTCTTATTAGGCTATCTTCTAACTTGTCAAAATCACAAGTTGCTGCTGCATTTTTTAAATGAGTTACAAAATCTTGTATTCCCCGACTATCTTGTCTTAATTGAAAAAATTTGTACCTTTCAAATGAAATATTGATTCTAGGTTCAAAATAGTCGTAAAATTTTTTTAAGACATCAATCAGGGTTCTCTCCTTGTTTTTAAAAGTGTAAGTATTATAAACTTTCATACCTTCTTCTCCCATTAAATGCAAAAGTTGAGCAATTTGGATTCCCTCAGCTTTTTTGTCAATCTCCATCGCCGTCATGTAATTTGTCAACCTTTGTTTCCAGAGCTTCCAATTGTCCATTGTACCATTCTTCCATGTCGCCACCGACATTAACTGCGCCATGTTTTATTAGTTCTATTAATTAATTTAACTTTAGGTTCGAGTAAGTGACATACATCTTAGACAGATCTAACAACAACCCTTTATTGTTCTCATCCCTATGCTATTACATTTTAATAATAACAACTTATGCAGAGCGTATACTACAGTCAACTTTCAAAACGAAACGCTCATATCACTTTATTACTTACATCAGACTTTTAGTACTACAAAAATGTTGTTGAAAAGATTTTTGGAATATATGTGTTTACTAAACATAGATAATTCAATAAGTAAAAGTTCACTTACTCATAATGAATCAACGAGAATACCAAAATAAAACTAATTTCACCTTTAAAATTAATTAATTTGAAATTTTGCTGAAACTTCATTTGTCGTTCGCGACGCTCTTCCACAGATGGCGCCAGATCCGCTCCAATTGTTGACTAAATTGACAAGCTAACCTTCTATCTTATCGTGTTTCATAACAACGAAGAGGTATTTTATGAACAAACAGGTTAATTGTTGTTTTTTTATTCATAATTTCAAACAAAAACGTAATAAAAGGTTCCAAAGTGAAGAAGTCGAATTGTCACTTGAACAACTGGCAATTTAAACTACACTTCAAGTGGTGATGTTGAACGATTCTCAACAGTTACAATCAGCATAGGATTTCAGTATTAGTGTGTCAAAACTTCAAGGAGTCAATGAAGTGTTTTGTGCCAGATTGCAATAGTTCGGTTGGCGTCCCAATCCCAAGGGACCAAAACCTTAGGCAACTTTGGTTAGAAAGTTTGAATTTGAAATATGCTGTCCTGAGACCTGGAAGCTTTGTTTGTTTTGCTCATTTCAAAGAATCTGACTTTCAGGAGGAAAATGAAGGGGGCACTGGTTTGTATATTAGTATTAAAAATTCCTCAATAAAGATAAAATTATTTAAAAAAAAAGAAAAATAAATGAACCGTATGAGGTAACTGGATGTTGAATATATCTAATTTTAAAAATATATACTATTCTTTAGATAAAAGATTATGGCATCGTGTCAAAGCGGGGGCTATTCCAAGCCTATCTTATCCAAAGGTAGCACAATTACTCAAAACAAAACCAAAAAGCGTATGCAGGACATGTATGGGAGAAACAAATTTAATAAAAAATATTAATGACCCGTATAGTTCAGATGAAGATAATACAATATCTACAATTTTAATGCTTTGCTTACATCCTCTCAAGGTAATTAAATTATCAAACAGTCAAGTAAACGAGTAATTATTAATACTAAGTAATCATTCATTTTAAAAAATTACCGCATAATATGTGTTTGCAGATTTTGCCAGAAAATGACTATCTTCCGCAGTTTATTTGTAGAAATTGCTTGGTAGCTCTGCAAGCCATGTACAAATTTCGCTTATGTGCCTTAGAATGTAATACATATCTCCTTGAGCAAACCCAAAGGAAATTGGAAAAGGAGCCTAAGATATTTAAAAGTGTCCCGGAAAGCGTTAAAGTCGATATTTTAAAGCAAAAACCCGAAGATGAGAATGCCGTTAGTCACATTCACCAAGTAGACACTTTAGCTATTTCTGAATTGGAGGTGGCTAACTCAAAGGTTCATCTGAAAGTCAACGATGAACAGATTAAAACTAATAATCGCAAAAGCACTAACCAATCTAAAATTAAAGATCTTCACCGGATTAAAGCCAAAACCACTGGGCAACTTTTTCCTAAAGGAACTTTAAAAGTGGGGGAAATTACCGCGAAAATAATTTCAAAAAATAATTCTGCATCTGAAACTAACTCATTGGAAGAACCACCAAGAAAGTTGTTGAAAATAGCCCAAAATACTACTCCTACAAAGAGAAATTACAAATCAAAAGTGAGGACCGAATCAAAAACCCCCAAGGTAATAAAGGAAATAATGGTTCATGATCTGACTGTTCCCGAATACATCAAAATAAAAGCGATGGAAAATTTTGAATCTTCTTGTGGTACGTTTCCTTGCAGCATAAGACAAGGCATGTTTGGTAGCATGTTCGTCGAATCTAACGAATATTTATTTTCTTTTGGTCTGAGAAAAAATGCCATTAGAAACATTCATTGTATCGTTCCAACCTGCAAGTCGTTTGCGGAACAAAAAATAATCGAAGATGAAGTGTACGAAGGGCAAGTCGTGATAAAAGTTCCCCATAATCATGAAGCAGCTTCCGAGAAGCAGAAAAAGAGGCAAATATTCTACCATGTGATGAAGAGGAAAATGCAACATGACAAAACTTTGAATATAAGAAATGTTTATGAAGAAGTTTGTCTTGAGTAAGTGTCGATTCATGAAAAGTAGTTATTAATGTTTAATGTTATGAAATTATATTTATTATTATTATTATTATTTTATTAATAGGGATCCTGAAGTCAAGACACTTGTACCACTGCGAAATGTAATAAATGAAATTTGTCGGTATCAATTTACAAGTAAGCAACCGCACATTACCTCTTTCGAACATTTTTACGAATCTATCGAAACGGACGACTTTGAGAAACTTCATTTCACTCACAGTGGCCAACAGTTTTATCAAGAGCGTTTCTCAACCGATGACGGAAGTTTAGCTCTAGTTTTTTGCAATACTGCAGTCTTGGATCAAATATCTGACAGTGAGATCATGTATGTTGATGCTTCCTTTAAGATAGATACCGAAGAGGATTTCAAATATCAATTGGTTACAGTTTTAGTGTGGCTGGAAGATAGTGTAAGTTTCATTTTGTATTTCTTATCAGTTAATATAAATAAAAACTTTATTTGATTGTTGCATTGCAGTATTATCCAATACTCTTCGCTCTAGTCAACAAGAAGACACAAGACATCTTCAAAAAAGTATTCGAGCACCTACGTGACGTCCTGGCCCCCAAATTGAAGCCTCAACAAATAATAACCGACTACGAATCATCCCTCTACTATGCATTAGGCGAAACTTATTTGGAATCTCACATAGGGGGATCCGTATTCTATTACACGCAAAATATCTACAAGAAAATCTGCTCGTTATTTTTGTCGAAAGACCTAGAAACCAATTCCTACTTCAGGAACATTTACCACATGCTTTTAATGCTCCCACTCCTCCCTGTGAATACAATTCTTGATGGACTAAATAACATTGAGATTCAAGCCCGGGATATGGGTTTACAAGAATTAGCTAGACCAATTTTTGACCATGTTCGGCAACAATGGATTCTGAATGTAACACCAGAGCTATTCTGCGTACACAGGCTTGAGAACCGTATTAATGAGAATGTTATAGCTCCTTTCAAGAAGCTTCGAGACTTCCTCTTGTTAACAAAGGGAAAATTGCAAAAGTCTCAGTTCACCATAACGCACATAGTTAGCAAGTTAATCGAGTTAGAATCGTTCTTGAGCGGAATGTATTCGAAACCCGACAAAAAGTCTTTTGGACGAGACTTGAGCACCTCTCAAAAAAAAACCGTCCTGAGGGCTTGGCAGTTTATCGAGGCCCATCCGAAGATTAACATCAACACATTTTTCACAAGAGTTTTGGGCTATATAAAGTGCATGGAGAATCAGTTGTGGATTTGGGGCTTTTACCGGTATTCTGGAGACACGGAAGATAATTTGATAAATGCTAGCAATTTTTCTATTATGAGCAATGAAGAAGGTCAGGAAGAACTGTATGAACAGGGGGGGGAAGGTGTAGCCCCGAAGGAAGAGGTCCTGCAGGTTGATGTTCAAGAAGAACAGGTAGAAGAAACTTGCGAGGAGGATTTGCATCAAAGTGGACTGCTGGTCGAGGCGGTAATTGATGAAAATGGGGGCGTAGTCTTGCAGAACAAAGAAGGCGAAACGATTGTTGTAGAAGAGGAAGCATTAGATCCGGTTGAGAACAAGGAGTTCAAAACGTCGTTCTTAAAGTATGTTTACGAATAAAGAAATAAATTGACAATATTATGTTCCTGAGTAGAATACCAAATTATTTTATTCATTTATTGTTGTTAAGCATTAAAACCGTTTTTAACTGTATAGGGCAAACTGTAATGTGTAAATTATATATGTCTTGCCTAATCCCAAGAAGATCTTGTACGTACAAATAAGTAAAAATAAAGTTGGTTTATATTTATTTCCTTTTAAATGAATTAGTTATTTACTTACTGATGGAGATTGCAATGAAATTTCGGAATTTTATTGAACTTTAGAAGTGATATTATTTATTATACCTATTTTTGTAGTTGTAAACTCTTGTTTTAAGAAAAATATATATATAAATTAACAATGAATTATTATAACAACTACAGTAATGACCACAAAATCACGTAAAATGGTCATCATAAAAAATATTACTGAAAAAAACAAAAAGAAAAAAAACTTCATAAAATTAATGTGCGTTCTGGACTTATTGCCAAAAACAAAATTTTAAAATTGAATAATCCTTGCGAGTAGGTTTTATTTTACTATGGTAGGATAATACGGGTTTCGCGAGTTTTGTTTCAAAATAGCAAATTTTGGGCACCATGTATATTATATTTTCGAACGATACAAGCACAAATACAAGTTTATATGAACAATGAAACGAATGAAAAAACTTGCACAACTTTACAAGAAACCTGTAATGTTCTTGTTCACAAGATCGGCAATAGATGGCGATCAATCGATAAATTTATTTAATTCTGCTTGGAAGATACCACAGTATTCAAAATCAACATTTGTTATCTTTTCGCGACGATATAGCTATCTACTTACTCTTTCAATGCACAACTCAGACCGTTCTTGACCTAAAGGTTTTCGCAATCTGATTTATAATAAACAAAACTGAATGGAACGCCGGGCGGTTGATATTTATGCGAAATATGTAGCGTTGTTTACTATACATTTACAGGTTGCCCAATTTATTATTGGCGCAGTAAATAAACAAAGGCGCTATTATTTTTAGAAAGCCCCGACACCTACTACGATTTTTATAAATGTGTAGGTACTACTTATTATATAGCGATTTGTAAAGTCAGCTTCAAATGTAATTACGCAAAAATGATGATTCAAAAATTAGCTTCATAGATTGCGGCGCATTTATCGTAAGGTATGCTTAAAATTTTATTATAAAAAAATGCTTAAATCGTAAAAATATGTTCTAAGATACGTCCGACCATATGTGTTTCGGAAATAAATATTCAGCAGTAAAATTCGCGGGCGCCGCGGATCCACATTATTGACGCAAATATTATTTTGGCGCCAGTTTTCCGAAATAATTAATGAATGGGATACTTTATTTTACGCTCCTGTCGTTTTAGTAAATCTTTAATAAATTCGCTACATGTTGTAAATTGGAGTCCTGGGTGGCTTCAGCCGCAGATCGGAGGGCACGGGGGGAGGGTATTTTTGGCGCGAATCCACAGGATAAATAGATTTCGCGCGAATCGCGGATGATTGCAATGTTTAGAGCGAAAGCTTTGGAAAATTTGAAGCATTTTGGCGTATCTATTTGGGCCGTCAACAGATTCCTACTCCAGATGATTGTGCTCGAAGATTCATGGTTTATTTATCCAATAATATTTAAAGCGGCCTGCCAAAACAGCTCGGGTAATGGTATTAAATTGGTTTAATGCCGAAATTGATTGAAACATTGTCGATACTTGAGGAGAGATGGATGTATTGTTTTTAGCGATTGGCAACTTCGGGGCGATTGAAGAAAAACATAATAGTTAATTTCGAATTTAGAAAAAAGGCACGATCAAGCAGATTTCACAAACGAAAATAAAGAGATTCTCCTTGTGAACAGTTTTAATAATGAAACAGGTTAATGAAATGAATACTATCACCAGTTAAAACTATTGTTTACCTTATAAACTGTAGTAACAGCATGCATACACATGATATTCATTTGTTACAGAAACTGTCAAAATAGCCCATAGTGTTTTTGTTGCTCCAGCTTGAAGTAATAAAATAAAATGGCATTTATTTGAAGCAAAATAATATTGAGTCTCTACAATATAGTATGAAGAGCAAATGGTAATTTATTAGAAAGTCTTCAAGTTTTTAAAGAAGGTAACTTTTTAAAATCTGTACTTATGTAGTACCACAGATAGTACATACATACATAGGTGGTTAATCTGTCGATCTATGTATAGTTACATTAGTAGGTATATACACCAGAACCCCGAATTGATGTTTGTCAGACCTGATCTGGATAATCAGAAATTCGGTTCTTTCCAACAACACGAGTTGATACTTCAAGAATTCGTTTGTGTACGGTACAGGGTCGGCGAAGGATCAAAATATAGGCAACCAGACATTCGTGTGTTCAGAATTACCGTATGGTGACGAAACTTTTAGAATGGGCCGACCCTGTGCAGTACACAAACCGATTCTTGAACTATTAACTCGTGTTGTTGGAAAGAACCTTATATTTACACAAGTGCATTGTACGATATGTACACTCGGAGAAAAATTAAATGTCCTTTTTTTGTTTGCCGTTTAACTATCTTTAAAGCCCTAGATTTTTGGTACGTCTTTACTCGTTTAACTGTCTTTAAAGCACTAAATTTTTGGTACGTCTTTACTCCGTTAACTGTGTTTAAAGCCCTACATTTTAGGTACTTCTTTACTTCTTTAACTATCTTTAAAGCCCTACACTTTTGGTACTTCTTTACTCCTTTAACTGTCTTTAAAGCCCTAGATTTTTGATACGTCTTCACTCCTTTAACTGTTTTATTTACAGCCCTAGTGTTTTGGTTCGTCTTCACTCCTTTAAGGGGTTACACCACCTTGACGCTTGGAAAAATAGGTATAAAAATAAAAATTTTTTTTGAAGCGACTAATGAATATATAAAATATTTTTTGTTGTACACTTATACACAGTAGTATTCTGAAAAATTTGAAATAATAACGAATAAAAAATATTAAAAAATGAGGGAGATATGAGCTATATTAAGTAGGGCTCTGTTTTGGACACCTTTGCTGATGGTGTACATGATTTCCCTGTCAGGCATTATCGGAAAAATAAAAAAAGAATATATTCTTATTTAGAAAGGTTATAGCTATCATGTGACGTAGGATAATTAAAAAAAAATTTATAGAAATGCACTTTGAAAAAAACTTTGGTTTTTATCGAAATTTTGAGTTTAAAAAATTCATAACTTAGGCAAATGGCATCCAATCAAAACAATCCTACGTCACATGATAGATAATATGATAAAGAATATGTGTTGTAAATTTGAACAAAATCGGTCGAGTAGAACTTGAGATATCATGTACACCAGTTTGAAAAATGTAGTTTCAAGATAAACGCAAAAGAAAAAACAGTGCGGCATCAGCGACTCTCTGTCGCGCTCACTTCTAATTGCTATAACTTCGGAAAAAATTGAAATATTGAAGTGATTTAACTTTTAAAATATTCTTAAAAGTATAAATAATTTTTATAGCCGAAAAAGACAACTTTTTTTGATACGTCTTTACTCCTTTAACTGTCTTTAAAGCCCTAGATTTTTGGTACGTCTTTACTCCTTTAACTGTCTTTCAAGCCCTAGATTTTTGGTAGGTCTTCACTCCTTCAACTGTTTTATTTAAAGTCCTTGATATTTGGTATGTCTTCACGCGTTTAACTGTATTATTTAAAGCCCTAGATTTTTGGTACGTCTTCACACCTTTAACTGTCTTATTTAAAACCCTAGATATTTGCTACGTCATCACTCCCTTAACTGTCTTATTGAAAGCCCTAGATTTTTGGTATGTCTTCACACCTTTAACAGTCTTATTTAAAGCCCTAGATTTTTGGTAGGTCTTTAATCTTCTAAATTGATTGCTATAAAAATTAATCAAATCCTTTAAGGCATTGATTCGAATAACTGGTGATTTGAATGACTGGAGTTCGGATAAATGGAGTTGTACTGTATAAGAAAAATAGGTGTAGCAGAAGACAATGCAACATAATGTAGCTAATGGCATGGTATGGCAGTGGAGCGGTCAGGCTCGGCTCACTGGATAGCAAATGATCTCCTCCGCATCGAGAGTAAAGCAATGGCATGGCATAGCGTAGTAGAGATTTCCTCACTACATAGAGCTGGAGCTACTTATTGTACTGTAGTTCATTTCTACAATACAGGACATTGCACGTGCCGCAGAGATAGAACGAGACAGACTATCCCTCCGGCCGCGCACCTCTCCTCTTCGACACCCCTGCAATCTTCTCCCCCCTCGCCCCTTTGGCATGCTTGCTATTTTGACGGGAAGGTCGAGTCATGTGACCAGCGAGACTGTCGCGGTGAGCAAGGGAGGGGGGGGACACAGTCTAGGCAGACTTTCCATATAGCAGTTGTCTGCATCGACGGCGAGGTAAAACGCGAATAAATTCGATTAAAATACACCCCCTGCGAAGGGGTGAGGGGTGTGGAGTCGCGCCGACTGGGCACCGGGATGTTCGGGAAGTGCAACCCGTGCAAAAGTGCCGTTAAATCGGCGGTTTTATCTGCAAAAATCGACGAAAATTGCCAAGAGTGAGCCAGTCGGCTGTGGTGCGCGTGCGCGGAATCAGTCTGCAAAATAACAGTCGACTGCGAGGCCGGTTTCCACAGCAGACATGATTAGGAGTGCGTTTACGGCGGTCGATGCGGTTTCACGAGTGTTTTGAGGTTAAAAAACGTGTGCACTGGCACTAGCGGCGGCTGCGGCTCAAGATGCGACGTTGCCTCAGCCTCACTTGAGACTCAACGCCGGGAAAATGATGGAAGTGACGCCTCATCTCAAGAGTGTGCTCAAGAATTACCAACACAGCGCCCACCGGTCCCTGCAGGGTCCCGGTCTGACCAACAAGTACGACTTGGACATCAAGGATGAGGAGTTCTTGCAGCCGGTCAGGGTGGCGCACCAGCAGATGCCCATCCTGGCGGCTGCCGACAACACTTGCAGCGAAAGGACGGAGACCATCCTCGAAGGCGAGACCATCTCCTGCTTCGTCGTGGGCGGCGAGAAGAGGCTCTGCCTCCCCCAGATCCTCAACAGCGTGCTCAGGGACTTCAGTCTCAACCAAATCAACCAGGAATGCGACAAGCTGCAGATCTTCTGCTCCCGTTGCTCCATCGAGCAGCTGAACGTCCTCAAGAGCCAAGGGATCCTTCCCAGCGGCGCCCCCAGTTGCGGCCTCATCACCAAGACGGACGCCGAGAGGCTATGCAGTGCCCTCTTGCACGGACAAGTGTCGCACAGTTTGAGACCCCCGAGAAAAGATCTCCTCAGTTTCAGTGTTTACCACGAATGCTTCGGCAAATGCCGGGGGGTGTGTTTCCCAGAGCTGTATGCGAACAAGGACTCGAGGTGCATAGAGTGCTGTGACTGTCAGGGCGCCTTCTCGCCCCAACACTTCGTCCTCCATGCTCACGGAGACTCCGAGTGCAGGACCGTGCACTGGGGCTTCGACTCGAGCCTCTGGAGGGCCTACATCCTGGTCTCCGAGAACCAGATGGACCACGAACAGTACTTCAAGTACCTGGACGAGATGAGGGACAAGCACGAAGGGAAAATGCCCTTCGCGCCACCCCCCGAACCACCCTCCGTCAACAACCTCAAGAAGAAGGTGAGTTTACTTGTCTTTGCTCTTTTTGTTTTTGTTTTTCTAAAATTAATGTCCTTGTACTAATTTGGTTCACCGCCGAATCCAGGGATATCAAATTTATAAAAAATCGACTCAATTCGTTATTTAGAAATACATATAGTTAGTTCTTCAAATTAGAATATCTGTTTTTAGGATTTAGAGCAAAACGTATTGATTGGCAAAGCGAAAAATATAAAACATTCTAATTAATTGTATACATATCATATGTTAAACAACTGATAATTTTCTTCGTCGGAAATGCTTGAAAACATCCAAAATATCAATTGTTGATCTGTATACAGCTATAGCATGTTGATAAAGGTTATTTTGTGATGTGCTAGGGTCACGGATACATTCAGTTAATAAAGAAAGGATATACATTATCAAATTCCTTCTGAAAATAATTAAGCATTAAATTAGATGAAACCGCAGCCAAAATGCAACCGACCCCTCCGGGACAAACCAGCCTGCCCAACTTTACGATTATTGTAATCTAGGATCTACTGCTTTGCCTACCATGCAGTGAATTTAGATACCTTCAATAGATTAAGTCTGCACACTACCAAACGGCGAGTGTACCGGAGTCTCTCGGGCAGTATCCATATATCTATGGCACGCTGCGTTTTCCCATAATTTTAAATTCTAATGCCCGATTACCAATTCTGCACGGCGCATTACGGCCGGAGCAGCGCGAGTTTTGTACAACTAGTAGATAAATGACCTAAGATAAACTAATAACCAGTTAGGGATACCAGAGTGGCCCTTGAATTATCCCCGAAAAGCTCCAATCGGGGGATATTAGCATGAGCGGCCACGGCTATATGGCCCATGTATAGACCTACCCATGTATAACTTGGACGCCTGTATGCGTAGTGAGCTGGAATTACCAACCAAATTTTTGCTGGGGTCCAAATTTATATGCTCACATCTGGCGCTAAAGGGTTAATAATTGATTATTGAGGGATTGCGCGGGTTTCACGCGACTGGTCATTGTTATGGATTCCCCTTTTAGCTGCCTTTATTTTGTTTAAAGTATAAAAATAACGGTGCCCGCTTAAAATAGGCCCCCTTTGACGCAAAACGAGCTTTACACCATAAAGGCGCGACATCGACAATCTTATCTCCGTTTTCTTCTTTCGTTTGGACTTATAAATACTTTCGTTTGTATATACATAACACAAATGAAAACATACGAATATTCTGCTTGAACTTTAACCTCGTGCGATTGTATAAGTTCGTATGGCAGTTTTTAATTAAAACAACATTTACGAAGAGCTCCTACGAAGTTAAACTCCGATTTCCAAGAAAATTCTTATGTGTTTTATGTTATGTATATTATTATATGTATGTTATGTTATGTATATGATGTATTTTACGTGTGTTATGTATTTACAACAGTGTTTGGTTGCCTATCCCCGTTTGCGAGCCAGTGAGTGGCTAACTGCTGTTTGATGGTCTCAAAGAGCATGTCATCGGATTCAGCTCGACCGAACTTGATGAGTGTTGCAATAAGCAAATAAAAAAAGGCTTAATCACATCCTTGCCGCGATACAGCTTCATAAAAAGAAGACAAACAGGTGCCCGGCAGATGCTTTGGGAGCTACTGTGCACGAAATCGTAGTAGGCCTCTCGTCATTTTTTCCGAACTCGGGTGTCAGGTTCCACTTCTCCGTGCCCGGACTAACCGTACATCCAATTATAAATTAGAACTGTGCAAGGCGGGCTTTTTTCGAGCTAACAATGCCTCGAAATTGGCTTCAGATATAATTAAGGCCCGGCTACGCAAGACACGCATCTCGGAAAGGTGCATTCCTTGCCTCCTCTAGCTGGTCGCGGTTTCACAACAGACGCCTAAACGTATAAAAGACAAGGTTGAAGCGCTTTTTGCCTGGTTAGAAGTGCATTCTCTGTCATCAACTGCTTAGATGACACGCAATCTCTGAAACAAGGCTAAGCTGGACTTAATTATAGTATTGGGAAGCGATTTTTCAAACAAATTCATCATGGAAGGCTGATCGCCACAGTTCGCTTAAGTTCTCGTTAATTTGAAGAAAATATGACTCAAAATGACCAAATATCTCTCTGTATATCGAACTACAAGAAAATGCCTCTATATTACGAAGTGAACAATGCTTTTGTATGTTCTAATCTTAATTCTGTCATCAGACAGGATATAATGATAATGTTGTACACGTAAATAGTCTCGTTCTTCTAAACAACACTTTTGACAACACACACTACAATTTCTCAACAAAAAAAACATTTTAAGAAGAATATAATGAGTTCTTCATTTATGTATTCATATTAATTGATCGTCAGTTCCATCGTGTCGTTGGTCAGTTCTCCGTACATTCCTGTATGTAATACTCATTTTTATATTTCTTCATTTTAACCTCTTCAAGTCAAACTTTCGTGTAATCAAACACTTCTTTAAATCGTTGGGTCCAAGGAATTCGAAAGTCGACTGTATTACTTTTCTATACAAGAATTCCTGAATTTCTACCTAAAATATTGTAACGCTCATGGGGTTGTGGATTTTCAGCAGATGTTGCACGTAGGAATTTAAACTGAATTTGTAAACATCTGGTTTGAATCTAGGCGTGGACGATCCCGAGAAGGAGGTGAGGGTGAATGGACTATAAAGCCATGTCCATCCATCGATAATTCGTTTACGATATTCTAATTGTAAGCTGTTACAATTTCGTTCATAATCATTTTTCCTCTTCATTAAATCACCACTAGTTCCATAGAAATGATAGGTACCTATCTAGTAATGTAGGTATCTGGTAATGTAATGTTATGACAACTCTGTGCATATGTATAGTAAATACTTCATGAAATGTGTTGTCTACTGACGATGATGAAGATAGTTTCACTCGGCCCGGCTTTAATGTCGACATCATGTAATTATTTTTAAATAAAAAAAAATGTAACAACAACGCTTATCAAAGACATATTTAAAGGCCTCTGACATACATCGTAGTACAAACAACCGATAACCGGAGCTGTACCAAAGAATAGGAAATGATACAAACTGCTTGTTTTTACACTGCGAAGTCACCGTTCAGTGATAACAGGGTATTTTTTTTACGAGGCGCCGCCTGGCGGGGGAGATTTGCGTTCTAGAATAATGCTTCAAGAGCGAGCTGGAGGATTTACGATTGGGGCTCTGGGAAGTTGCGGAGTTATCATCGTAAACCGAGACTATTTTGACTGGCCGTCATGTCGTAGCCAAAATATAGGCCAATAAATAAGCTTACTTTGTTAACAGAAAGGGGCAAAGAACTTGCTAAAACATTTGATTCGCAATAAAAATAATTATGTGTATGGTTGCATGTTTCAATTGCACCGCCTCCAAGCGTCGAAGCAGGAAGCTGAGCCTGAAGATGATAAAGCGGGCGAGCGAGGAAAACCGCGAGATTACCAGGAATCCAAAAGCAATTAACCGAACCAGGAAAAAGCGTGTCTACGATGCGAACACCCGATATCTGGTGTCCTCGAATGCAATTCGCTCAAGAATGCACCTGACACACTTAGACCTAAGCTAATATGCAAAATGCACCTGATAGAGCAAATTAATAATGACATTGTTCTTGTTGCACCGCAGCCGCAACAGCGGGGCCTTTGGAGATTGCGTCAGAGTTGCAGCCAACTGGATTATGCAACGCCTAAACAATAATGTATACACTAGCCAGGCGGCTAACAGATAATATAGAATTTCTGCGCTGTGAACGTGTATATCGTAGAAGGCGACGGCGATAAACGCTATGACAGATATTTACATTTTCCATTAAACCGTCTGCTGGTCTGACGGCACGTCTGCTGTAACCTTGCCTTTGATGCATTTTTTCTAGTTTATTTGTTGTTGTATGTTGGCTATTGTGAAATCTGTCGAACCTTTCCCGCCAAATTTTTTCTCAAAAAAAAAGAAATTATTGAAGTACAAAAAAAACGTAACAGAAAAAATGTACATCAAATCCCATTAAACAAACACCTGTAATGTTTTAAGCATACTCTGCGAATGTATCATCGCCTTCAAACAATGCCAAAAACTAAAATAAGCAATGATTGTATGTTTACCAACTAACTCCACTTAAATCTTTTTATTAGTTTTCCTCGAAGGTATTTAAAATGAAACGAGAAAAATGTGCGAATATGTGGGGCACGATTGCATTCCGATAGATGTTTTTTAGCACTAGAAGCAGGGCGTGTTTGGCTTGTATTGTCGGTAGAGGTCGTCGTTCTGAGAATAATGTACATAAAACAGATACCAGCGTGGGCGTCGAGCACCACCGTGGAGAATATGTGCAAATTAACTTTTGGCAGAGTATATTTTGAAGCTTTAAAACACTCCAAGTGCACTTTTAACTGCCTTGCTAACTCCTCTTGTTACGACCTATGTCATTCACTTTTTTAACTTTTATAGATGTGCACAGTACCCAAGGTGTCCACTTTAAAACTTAATCGGCTTACCACGACTTTACTTTTCGACATAAAAACTTGGAATTTTCAGTAGGTACATACAGGTATTTACACTTCAAAAGATGTGCGTTAATTTAAATTGCAAGCGACCTATTTTTATTTTGGTACAGAATCAACATTATAAATTTGTAGGTAAATAGTGATTATAAAATAGCAATAAACTGAATACATATAAGAAAATAATAATATTACACATATATGGATTATTAAATGTGCAGCCTGTTTTCCATGTGACTGTATAGATACATATGCATATTACAGAATTTATAAATAACACTACTCTAGTGGTACTGCAATGCATCATAGGTATTCACGCTGTTTAAAAACAGCACCATTGGCCCCGGCGAAGAAGCACGCGGAGCCAAGTGGCCATTTTTGTTTCGCAACCTTTTATCTCTCTGCATCTTCAGCTCACGGAACATGTGTTCCATGTCAGGCAGTGTATAAATAAAGGCTCTTTGTGCCCCGATGAACCTCGGTCCCGCAACAAACGCACAAACGCGTACGACACCATGAATCGTGCGCCCGGACCGGCCTACTGCGATCGCAATTGATGTGACATCCGAAGAATGGCTAAGTTGGCCAAGCTCGGGTTCACAGACCCTCGGCGTTTCTCATCTAATTGGTACTTTGTATGTCGGCTTTATATTTAGAGAGATTTGTAATATTTTACAGTTCAAGTCGAGATTACACCGGCGATAAAATTACAAGCACGCTTTAATATGCCGCGCTGGCTCTCTTCACTCACCTGACTTGAATACATTACGCGGGTCCTCTCCTTCGCGCACCCTGTATACTAGAATTTGGCTATATTTAGAGAAACACCATAAAAGCCAGGGAAGATTTACAGCCGGGGCCGCCTTTTAAAAAAGAATATAATCAAAAACCAATAAACATGAGGTTACGGCACAAATCATAAAGTTTGAGGCGTGCTTTGAGCGGGAGAGTTAATAATAGTAAAAATTTAGAGGAGCTGTAAATAATTCCGGGTTAACAAAGGAACGCCTTGTGATCGTTTTCCGGACGGCTTGGACGCACCTGTAATAATTACTCCTTCGGATAAGTTTGTTAATTTTAATTCGAAAACTGGAATCTGCAGGGATAGCGCACATGCTGCATAACAACTCTATAATATAGTAAATTTTGTATCTCATCATAAAAGTCGTGTCATTATAACATCTAAACACGTGCGTATAGCAGTAAAAACAAGACTTTAGCGATGATGTTACAGATCTAAAAATTGCACCGTTGATGTTTCCAATCAATATTGGTGGAAGGATGTGTGGTCCGAAACATGGCTCTAAATAGTTTAAATGTGTCATTGAAATGGCAGATATTGCATGTGGAAAAATTTACTTTCAGACTTCAAGTTCTGATTATTCCAATACATATTTTCTTTTTAAATTCAGCATGAATTTTAGCAAACAATTTGTAATTAAAGCGTAAAAATAAACCCCGAATAATCAACCGTTTTATAGCGTGGCATCAAGTAGGGAAGGCAGAGAAACGGAGGCCTACTGGACGAGAAGGGATTAAGGCAGTAAAAAGATAATAATGGAGACATAAAAATAAGAATGGCAATAAAATTGCGCTGGAACTGCGTCTGCGACAGTGAACTTGACAACAAAAAATTAATTTCAGCCATTGTTTTGTATAATCTTGGCAATTAGTACACAACGGTTAACCTTCGAGATAACATAGATTTCGCCACTTATCACTATGATAAAAGCGATAGCATCGCGGGTGGCTTTGGTGACGCCTAATTATAGCGAAAACAAGTAGCGGCGGCCGTGTATTTAAGCAAACTCACTACGATAATAATAAATAATTATTATTGTTAGGTTACATTTTCTCGAGATATAGGTTAGATGCTTTTTAATGCTCCTATGACACAGTAATTATACTGCATTTAACTATTATAACAACATTTTTGTTGTTTCAAATATAATTCATTTATTATATTATTTTTATTTTTGCATTTTTGTTATGTTCTACCGGGTGGTCGCGTTGCAAGTGGCCATAAACCTTTGTTCCAGCGAGCCATTCCCGCAGAGGTGTGCAATGTGTTCCACACGATTGCCCGGTTGCCACATACTTTCGCAATTTGCACCTTAAGTTTGAGGCCAGACGCCTTTACCTTTTTACAGACGACTAAACATGCAGAATTCACACACATTCATCCAGCTAGGCCGTGTGGAGCGCCTCGAAACAACAAACATCGCAGCAGGCGAGGCTTTCAGCCGGTGCCCGCTAATGCGGTGCGTGCGTAGCTGCGTCACTCTTCTTTTATTATTAATTTGAGTTGACCTTAATTTGCTCTATTGCACCGACGGAACTATCTCTCCTGCGGCCGTACGCACGGTTTTGCTCTTGATGGTGTTGGTTACGAAAAAACTCATTAACTAGGAGTCGCCTGCGCCGGCAACCCGTTCGAATACTCGGAATAATCGAAAATCCACTTCGGTGCGAACCTGGTGGACATTACTGGCACACACACACTGAAACATAACCTCAAATTCTATTTATTTAAACTCTTGAACGGAAATTAAAGATATATTCCACTACTGAAATGGAAACTAAATTCATAACTTAAATTCATCGAAAACTAAACTCACAACTCTATTTTATCGGAAACTAAAGAAATGGAAAAGAAAAGTAAATACAGTGTGTTTACTTGAAATGTATACACCTGGCTAGGACAGTAAGAGCAAAAACCACTTATTGGACTAGACTCGTTTGTCAGCTGTAAACTATAAATAATCCATCACTATTGAGGATTGGACGTTAATTGCTTGTCCCTTCGAAAACTAGTATGGCCACTTATTATAGGAATGAGATGTATAAATTTCCTGGAATAATAGGAATTATTCCGGTAAAAAGAGAAGTGCTCATTTCAATTTCAATTTTCGAATGGACATGAAATTAACGTCTAACCCTAAGTTGTGGTAGGCTATTTATGGTTTATAGCTGACAAACGAGTGTAGTCGAACAAGTGGTTTTGTGCACTTGCCGCACTAACCAGATGTATACATTTCAAGTAAACACCCTGTATAATAAAATAATGGATAAACAAGTGAACAAAATCTAAAAATGTATGTACGTCCTATTTGCTTTTTGAAATTCAAAGGCTTTATTCAACGTATCAAAGAGCAACGTTGTGCAAGTAAGGCGAGCCAGTGAGTCTCTGAGATCCAGCAGAGGAGCAAGGCAGTCCAAGCAACGAACCGTCTAGGCACAAAGGCTGCATGCAATTCGTACCCAAACACCGACTAGAACTAGTCGTTTGCGAGGTTCAAGGTCATTTAAAAGCTCTAGGAGCACTAGTATCATTATATCCCACCTAGACCACAGAAAAGACAAACCTCTTTGGATCAAGAACACCAGGTTGCCTCCTAGCAACCGAGAGAGAGCGTCTGTATGGATCGAGCGAGGAACTCTCTCGCAGGCGCCAATCTGCTTTTACACTCACCAGTCCAAGGAAATAAGTGATAGTTTCTAGGCTGGCTCGCAAAGTAAGCATCCGACACAAGCGCACCAGCGAAAAACAAAGGAAGATCTATGTTTATTGTCATCTAGGTCTAGAAGGCTTTGTCTCTGCACATACGTCTCTTTACTGCTTATGCTCAAACACATATAAAGGGTGTTCAGATGAATATGTAACATAAAAACTGCCGCTTCTTTGGCGCGCTTTTGCCGCCTCTTTGTAGATCAAACAACACCGCGTTTTTTGCGTTACATATTCACCTGAACACCCTGTATGTATATACACGATACACCTATGTACACGATATTGATACGTGCGATATTGATACGTATATACACGATATTACACGCAGGTTAGCGACCACATTTTCACGATGGAAATTTCACATTAAATGTATAAATTTGGCGGTTCATTTACTATGTATTTTGCTGATGATTTCTATAAATATTCTTTTTATTTCTTATAATTTATATACCTAGGTATATACAGCTATAGATTAGTTTTTTGAACATGATATAGCGTTGGAACTGCAGAAAACCTCATTTTTCGCAATATGATCAAGAATCTGGCGCCAATTTGAAAATAGACCATAAAATTTGTCAAGGTTCCGCGATTTATAATTAGTAAGGCTGACCCCACAGTCACCATAGTGTACCGCGGGTTCCTTCAGAATTCGCATCAACAACGGGGATCTTCCATGAACAGTCTGTTTAAAGACAAAAGAACCTCAAAGGAGATTACCTTAAAGAGACAGCCCAAATAATGCAACCTCTTTTTTATGAGACTGCTTTAAAAAGAGGATGGTTTAAGAGGCTGTGTTGTTTGAAAGTGCTGCTTCGAATCAAACAAACAATACAAATCGGGCGAATTTGTTTTATTCGTTTAATTGAATAAATTCGATCAGGTCATTAATCTAGCCGACTGTGCATGTCATGGATTGCCGCGACCGCCGCGCTGTTCGGCAAGGCGAGCTGACTCAATTTAGTATGCAAATGCGGTCTCCTCGTACAAGACTCGATTTTGAAGGAAAGAATCATGGCCCACTGCGATGATGCTGGATGTCTGTAGCCCCAGGTTCTACAGGCGCCTGCGCTTGCTACTGCTGCCTCTTACATCTAAATTTACCAATTCTTCGCCCGAGGAGGAAAAAGAAAAACCCCGGAGTTGCAAACTGCGACCAAAAATCTTAGTCCAAACATTTTTATTTCTGTACATACTTGCCAAGGCGGAATATTTTGAAAGAAAGGAATCAAATTACACATACTTTATCAGCATGGCTACGTATTTATACATGTATTTCAGAGGTGATAAGGCGTAACATAAATTGACGTACGGAAAAAAATAACCTTGTATTGTCTGGTTTCAAGTAGTCGAGTTATTATTTTCGTTTTATATTTAGATCTTATTTTGTCTAAACTACAGGGATTTAGACGCATTTTTGCCTTATCTATGGCGTAGCGGGCGAATAAACACCGGCGAAAAAATGAATGGAAAGCGATCGTTTCGTTAACAAAGAAACGTTGTATTTAGTTATATAAAAATTAAATTTGTCGATTTTAAATCTTGTTACCTCCAAAAAGAATTATATACATAGTGTTGTTTATTACATTCATAGTGTTGTTGATTATATACATAGTATTATTGATTATATACATAGTATTGTTGAATATATACATAATATTGTTGATTATACACATAGTAAAATCCTGTGGTAAATATCTGACCGTTTGGACATCCCCGCTCGATGCGTTCTTATGGTTTTATTGCAGATATCAGGCCGTCCTTGTCGGAGAGGTTGCTGGTCCTCGCGACTAGACAAAGAGGTGTATCAGGTTGTGCAACTTGCATGCGCCAAGTACAGTTAGCGTTATTAATGGCCCTAAGAAGTTGGTTTTTTGCTCGCGATGTAGCTAACGATAGGCATTCATTTTTTCCTGCTTTTTATCTTCTTTGTTCCTCGGTTGTTTGCATGGCTCTGAATAGAGGATTTACAGGTTCAGCCTTCCTTGTCGTTCGCAAGAATTCACTCTAGAATTTCGTGTCCGCAGATCTGCCGAGCAAATATCCGATGATATTTTAGAATTGTCCAAGATACTGATATTTTTATTGTCCATATCTGTACAATTTTTCTACCATGTGCATAATCATATTATTAGTAATATGTAGTAAATAGTAATAAAATGTATACTTACGTATATAATAAAGGATTACAATATCGATTATCTGCGCGCCCCAAGTTTGGCATTTTAAGTGCACACTTCAAAGCACATTATTACAGAGAATTCGGCAGGTCGAGCCAATTACCCAATAACCAACATCTGTTCCGAGTTAGCCCATCAATTATCTCAGTTCCACAGCTAATTCGAAGTTGTGTAAGTGCAGTTAGCACTCAGTCGTGGACAGCTCAAAGCAATCTTCGCTTCGTTTTGCGAGCGAAAATCCTCCGTGGATTGGTGCCAACCCAAGGAACAGATATTCTGGGAAGGAGTTGACCATTCTGCGAGCACGAAGGGGTAACCCTCGGGATCGATGCATTCCTCGCATTTTTCCTCGAGGAGAAGAAGCTTTAAATTAAGTTTTCCCGTGAAGTGATTCACTCGAGAAACATCCATCCATAAATATTTTGCTGAAATAAAATTGGGTAACCAGTAAAATTATTTAAAAAAAAAGAGAATCTATTTGAAAGAATTAAAAATAAAGTTCTTAATTTCAGACGAAAATAAAATTATTGCTTCAAACGAAAATAATTATTTCTTCAAACGAAAATAATTATTGCGCGACCAATTCGCCCAGCGTGAAAATAGGAAAATCTCGCTTTAATCTAGCGGCCTGGGCACATCTGGCTGTCAAACGCATGTCGTCCTGTTGGTCATCGTCACGTTGGCACACAGGTAGCTCACATATAGGTACATATTCATTCTCGTTTTTTTGGCCTCGATCACCTTGCCCGTTGGAATTAACTTTGAAACCCCTTGCCAAATGACAGCATGACAGTTTTGAGACGGCCTGGTGCCCAACTTCCACGAATTTCGGGTTATGTAAAGCTGGGGATTATTTATATCAATCTCGCGAGAACGGTACGCTTTGACGAAATACGTATTTTATTTTACCAAACGGGACGCTGGAGATCACGTAGATAAGTAAATAAACTGTTAAATGAGCGAAGTAAGCCTTAACTAAGCGGAGTAATTCCTAAATAAGCAATTTAATTCTTAAATAAGCAATTTAGTTCTTAAATAAACAAATAAAAACAGTTCTGGTACTTAAAATGCGTACGATTTGATAACAAATGTGAGAGGGCCAAATTATAGGTGGTACACGACGCAGTTTGTCGTAAATCTAAATTAATTATTGCGACTTTTCGCTGCAGCTATCTACATCTCTCTAATTATACCTGTATTTTTTATGAAGCATGGCCTGCTTGATGTTTTCTAATGGCCCATAAAATTCGAGTGACTTGGGGCTAGCGCAGCTGTCCGTGCGTCCGTCGTGTGTCAATACTTAAATGCAGTTTTCTGTTTGTTTATGGCCTCGATCGTCGCATCGGGGCAGGTTGTGAAACGGCCCCGTAAGTGCGATCTAATCGCTCCGGTTTAGAAGGAGCCAGCAAGCACTTTTATCTCCGGATTTATGGGCCGCAATTACTCGTTGCGCAACATTTTGGGGGGCCCTGGTCAGACGAGACCCGGAGCTGACGCGACGTCGGAAACACAGCCCCTTTTCACGCACCCTTTTCCTCCCGACTAACAACCGCCGCCGCCACCGCCCCCGCGTCACATAAACCCCCGCTTCCGGCCCCCGCGCCGCCGCCACCGCCCGCTCTCCAGGAAAACCAGGGAACTCTGCCTCCAGATTCCCGCAACATATTTCCCGGCTGTCTTGCTTGCCTGATTCGGGAGCATTGGGAATCAAGTAGCGGCTTCGATGGTGCCCCCTTGGCAGAAATGATGTGTGGGGTACGGTCTTCTGGTTTCGTGGGAATTTTATTTGAAGCAATGAAATAGCCACCTGAATAATAATCTTATCGTTAATAATACAGTACGTGATTTATAGAAATTATTTGATTTCGTAGAAAAATTTTTACCTGATTGTATACATAGGTATATGACTGTAATACAGATTTTTATTCAATTACTTAGGATTGTAAAGGCACAAGGCCCAAGAGTATAAAGCCTGTTAACCAGGGTTCATTGGTTGGTTAACAACACAACGGTTGAACTTGAACCCTAAGTTCACAGGAAAAGTGTATAATACATATGTATAATAGATGACAAATAGGTAATTTAAACCTAGTTTTTACAGATGTCATATTAGGTGTTGCGATTTACCCATATTCGATTCTGATTATTCAAATAGTGCCTGTAGCAATACAAATATACATATGTGTAGGTATATTTAAATGCAAGTTTGTGAAAATCTGCATTTACCAATCGTTGGTATGCACGTGGAAATATAAACAACTTTTAAGTACCTATCGTAAATGACCAACGTGAAGTTACATCTTTTATATTGATTGTGAGATCTGATTGGGTCTAGGCTCAACGGTGACCATTATTGTCAACATACAATCATATTTGGTTTAGTAATCGAAGCTAATTTTCTGTTTATACCAACGATAGATTATGCTTAACACTAAATTTACTTAAGTTGAAACGAAACCTAGGTTTCAGAAACCGTCAGTTAGTTTTATATTTCCGGCCCTAAAGGTTTCAAAGAGAGCTAAAATTCAATGGAAACAAAAAAATCTGCATAGATGGAACCTGTACATAGGTATGTTCCATTGGTGAGAGGAAATTTAGGGTCAGTTGCACCAACAAAAGTAATCAGTTAAAGTTAACCACTAGTTTGCTCATTAGTTTTATATCGAGTTAACTAGAGCTTAACTTTAACTAATGATTACTTTGATCATGCAACTGGCTCTTAAGAGGACTTTCTGTGTAAACTTGATAGTTTTCGAAAATATTCTTGTTTGTTGACATATATTCAACGATGTATGCATTTTTGCAAGAGAATCTTAAGTTTAATTGTATACGTATCAAGATTATCTATATACATTTAATAAGTTCAATAATGTATGAGTAGCGTAGATCTACCTATTCTTTCGTCATTCAATTCACCTCGTCCCCTCATAAGCGATTACACAGCGCGATAAAGGCGCGATAGCTACGTCGCGTCGGCAGCGTCGCACAGAGCGCCGAGATGCTCGGCCACGCATCATCCGAGCTATTAGGCATAAACTTGACCTTTCTTTTGTTCGCGAAGTAACACGCTGAAAAATTATTGATGTAAATGAGCACGGTCCATAAAGCAATGGCACCAGTGCGTAGACTCCCTCGCTACAGCTATTTCTTTTTGCGCCTGATGTGCGCTTTTTGCTGCGTGGGCTCGCCCGCGCGATGCTGCTGCGAAAGGCCAAAAACAAGCGGAAAAAATTGCGTGTACACAGACAAAGAAATTTACAAAGGAAGCGAACAAAAACGACGGGACATCACTAGTAGCACTTAAATAAAGTGCAAAGTCTGTTTCATATTATTTATATTAAAAATTATTCGCATTAAAACTTATTTGCATTAAAAATTATTTATATTAAAAATAGTCTTTATAAAAAAATATATTTATAACAATATATTATATTAAAATGTGTTATTTTTCTATTTCCAGGTAAGAACTCTTTCAAGTTTATATTATTGGCAGAGGTGGTAAGTTTTTAGTTTGTAAGTTAATATTTTTGTAATACACATAAAATATGGTTTGGCTGTTGATGTCAACCAAATGCTATTTATTATCTCAACACCGGGCAAATGTTGAAGGAGTAGTGTCTTGAGCGTTGGGTGTAATGGTCTCTGGGTACGCCGAGTGGCGTCTAAGATGAAATAATGTAATTTGTAGACGGGAAAGCAGACTCAGAGTAGACGATGCGAGTTGCAGACTGTAAACTTGCCGTCCAGAGGCTGTTGAACCCCAGAGGACGCGTCTTTAGACACCAACGACCCGACAACGCATGCAGGTTGGTTTACAAGATGACAAATGCTGTTCTTCGGGTAAGACAACGTCGGTCGCTACCGCGTCTTCCTTGTTATATTCGCATATTCTACGCGCCTTCTTGCAACCCTCCAACGCACGTGTGCGATGACGTCTTCAAACCCATTTCTACAATTATTTCAGGCCTTTCTTCCCAATAACAAATATGTAATTCTACCATTTTTGGCTTTTGTACCATTATCAAGAATACAAAAAAAATATTTTCGATTTTATTCTTGCCGAGAGCCTAATACCACATATAACCTAATACATAAGTCTCGTAACAACTATTGGCAAGTTATGGGCATATTGTGCAGCTTACCAGAGTGCGCAGCTTATGTGGCATCTGCACCGTTGGTACGAAATGATGCGATGTTCGGAATAATGCATGCATGACCGCGTGTATGGTGAAGGTACTGCAGTCCTTGCTTTGATGTCCGCCGCTACTGGTATTTGAAGTCCAAGATGGTGTTAACCGTTCGAGCGCGGAATACTAATAGTTGAGCGGTGATCGCGTTACTTTGCCTATCTCCGGTATCTTAATTCTTGCACTGGTGCATACTTTATGAGCCGCTTTCGAGAGGTCTCCAAGAGGTGGTCCGTTCTCACAGGAAGATTGAAGAGGGCCAGAACCATGAGCCATGATCTGTTGTTTTGCTTAAATTTAAATACAAACATACAAATTGAATTGATACGTAAGTTGTTTGATATGTCTGGTAAATATCCGCGAGTTGGCGCCACAATAAAGTACATCGCCAAAAAGGGACATTCTTTAAACCATCTCATGCCAAATTTCACAAAAATTAATTTAGTTGTGATAGATATTTAAAATGACCGAGGCAGCAGATATAGTTAATATACGGAGGAACACATTTTGTGCGGTAATTTAAAATTTTAATTTGATAATGTTGACGGCAGTGCAGAATAAAACCGAGTTGGACCAAGTTTTTGAACACCCTCCACTAGCATTGAAGGGCATTTATTTTTGGATTAATTCATTCAAACGTGGTTGGTCATCGTCAAAAGAACAATGTTCCCCGAACGTCCAGTTGACGTCACTATGGCAGAAATGATTGGAAAAATCCATCATATCGTCATTGAAGATAGCAAAATGAACGTGTAGGACTTAGCATAGGTTGTAGACATCTCATTACACAAAGTTTAAAATATCCAACATGGTAAATTGGAGTTGAAAAAAAATTGTGCAGTATGCGTGCCGCGATTCCTCACTATCGATTAAAAACACAGGTGAAAAGACATTTCACAGCAGTGTTTCTCGTTACTTACGCGCAATCCAAAAAACTTTTGGTATGAATTGGTGGCGTAGACGAGACTTGAATCCATCACTACATATTCAATTCAAAATAGTCGTCGAAGCAGTCGACAGGAACTTATGAAGAAAGCGAGGAGGTTTTCTCGACGAGGAGCGCAATGACAGAAGCATATTATTAAATACTTTTGAAAAATTTGTAAGAAGAACCACGAACTAAAGGAAATAGTTTTTTACGCAGAAAAGTCGTATTTCAGCATAACAACGCTCTGTGCCACCCTCAACAGCTGCGGCGCCCAATATGCAAAAACTAAACTTTAAAATAGTGCAACCTATTCTTCTTATCTGGTTCCTTTTGACTTTTCTCTGTTCACATTCCTTAAAATTTGACTCGTGGGAAAGAAATTTTCTTCAAATGAGGAAGTCATCACTGCCGTGGATGTGTATTTTGCTTTGAGACTTTCCACTTTTACGACGGAATGAAAAAAATTACTGCTGCAGATTTCAGCATGTGTAGCTAAAAAGAGTCTGTCTGAAGAAATGCAAAAGAATTTTCCCGAAAATCTGTTGTTTTATTGTCTTTTTACCAAAATTATCAAACAGCCCACATATTGTTTAATCCAACGCAACGTTTCACAGTGAAATTCATATTTCATACATATTACCTAATATTTTAATAAGATTTAAGAAGATTATTACTATATTTTATAATGTGATTGTGATTTCGACACAACCCCACATATTCGGACTCAATTCTCATGATACAGAATGCATGTCTTGAGGCAATAAAGGGCCGAAATGGCAATTTCTAGTACCACTGTACTAGTCGGACCGGTATATCGATCTGACCGACTGAAAGTGAGGCATGCTCGTCTGTCGGTGGCTGGGACGCGACGCCGAGCCGTTTCGACGCGTCGAGACGTCCGTCCCTTTCCCCGTTTCAACCCCGCACGCACACCAACACCGCCGACGCTTCACACAAAGAGGGTCGAGGCGTCCAGACGCCCACCAACACACACGTAGGACCGCTAATAAAGAAAACGCACACTTGCGAAGCTACGCTTTACGCACACATATACACATCCGTGCACGTGAATACACGAACGCGCTTGTACACGCACGCACACGCACACGCCCTGTTGTCCTGGCAAACAAAGAAAGCTCACTGCGATTCATATTCTACCTTACTCTCTGCTCCTTCAAGGTATTTATGCAGAAGATATTTTTGTTCACGACATTGGCGTTGAAGATATTTACGTTGGAGATATTCACTTAGAAGATATTAATGTCAAAAATCGTGAGTGAGAAGGTAGTACACATACCATGGTAATACTTATGCTGCAGATAGTCACTTGCATTGATGATTAGGAGAACTAAAAAGAAAAGCAGGCGCATCTAAATTAAGATATTAGCCACGAAGAGCCCGCTACGTGAATGTGCATCGACATCGCCACTACCCAGCAGGCCGTTTTTCCCATATTTGCAAAGCCAGCTCCCCCAGCCTCGTTTGCTACCCAAATACACCTCGAGAGTTCTGTTTGAGTAAGGCGGGAAGATTTGTTTATTTTGTGGAAAATGAAAATGGGGAGCTGGGAAAATTTGATATCTACGCCCGGAATATGAGTTGCGTGCGTGCACTCGTTCCCGTATACATAATAATAATAATCTGTTGAAGGGGGACTCGTGTGAATACCAATCTAGAGAGTGCGTAGGATGCGAATGTCATCTTTTTGGTACACAAGTCCCGATTTAAACCTACGGAGAGCTAAACCTACTTATATAGAGCAAAACCTATATAGAGTATAACCTATATAGAGCAGAACCTATATAGAGACGGAAGTAATGGACTATAGAGCACTTCCAGTTTGACCAGAATTAACAAAAAAATCTCATATTTAAATAGGGAAACCCAGCTTTTTTGTTGATACACTGAAACCTCGATTTATCATTTCCGCAGGGATCGGTTAGAAAAAAACGATTATCGCGGGATAACGATCATCACGAAAATATAGAAATAAGTAATAACGTATTAAAAAATTGATATTTTTTTGTAATATTATATTAATATAGTAGAACATTTATCCGAATTAATTTTTGTCAGACCTGATCCGGATAATAAGAATTTCGGATAAACGAATCAATAACTCAATATAACCGCGATTGTGCAAAATGTTAAGAGGCTTTAAAGTCCTAAATCTTTGGTACGTCTTCACTCCTTTAGCCGTCTTTAAAGCCCTAGATCTCTGGTACGTTTTCACTCCTTTAACTGTCTTTAAAGCCCTTTTCTTTGGTACATATTCTCTCCCTCAACTGTCTTTAAAGCCCTAGCTGTTTGGTAGTTCTTCAATCTTTTAACTTTGCTATAAAAATGAATTGAATCCTTTCTGACGTATTCACTTTTAAAAATTTAGTAATTTTTATTCATTCAGAATGTAGTCAAATTAAATTATCTCTTTTAATTAGTTGTAGTTATAGTATGTAATTTTAATTTGAAATAAAAGGATTGTTAGAATTATGTTTAATTTGTAAATGTTGTAATTAAAAAAAAATTAAGTAAACCTCTGACCTAGGTCGCAAAACGCGTTGGGTAAAATAAAAGTAGTGTTTTGATGCATATTGAAGATTTATTTAGAGTTTGTTTAAAAAGTCAACAATTTTTGTTCGTCATTAGTTTGAATACAATAAAATCTATTTTCCAAAAATCTACTTATTTTACAAATTATTGAGTAACTTCTGGGTAGTTTGGGATAACATTTCTTGTTTATACATTTTTACACCCATCAGGCCGGATATTAAACAATAATAAATTGCTTTAATAAAAAAGTGATATTAAGTTTTTGAAGAATATCTAGACTGTCAGGACGAATAATGCGGCAAAACATGAAAAAACAAACGATAAATGCGCTTTTAATTACATTGATTGCAGAGGCATTTGTCGGGACTTTGGACAAAAGACAATATATGCTGGAAAACGAAACTCCCGGGAACGAATAACTGAGGTTTCACTGTATTCTGAAAAATTAATAACTAGATTTAATTAAGTTATTTAATCTAGTTAAAATCAAACCAATGTTAAAAAATGTAGTAACTAAACATAAAATATCCTTAATTTTTAGTAATCTAGATATAGTTTTAAAAATCTTTTAGTTTATTCTTAAGAATTAATGATTATTTTCAATGTTGATGTTAATGTAAGCCTCTGAGGAAGCCATCAACAAACCGGAAAAGTCTAACAATAATGAAGTTTTAATTCTGCAAGGACTCAAGCCCAAGATACCTACTTATGTATATCATCCAAAATAGAGCTCTAGATGTGGTTCTATAAGCTCAATTCCAATACATCCCGGATAGCTCTGCCCGAAAGGCTCCCACGCGTCAGCCCACCCCATGGCCACAGCACTCTGGACCGCCGCATTCGCCATATTATGATGGAGTTTATGGGCCGATATAATATCAAGAGACGGGGTGTACACCGCACTAAATCTCGCCAGTTCGCACCGTTTTACGACAGTCCTCGTTTGCGTTTACGACCACACACTTCCACTGAACGAAATTTTATACATAAGCAACTCCATAAAGGCAGAAGCCAAAACAAGAACGCTGAATATAAATTGCTTCCATATAGCGGGGACCGTTTTTGGAATTTTGCCCCTTGACACCTACTCCCCGTGTTTATGTGCCCCTCGATCTGCGCACAGCGCGTCCGCGACATCCTCACGACAACAAGCTAACTTCGGCGATGACATCTCGGTTACGTTACAATTATATCCAATAATAACAACGATAATTGCACTTGCAACGTTTGCTTGAACTTGAATCGAAGTGACATTTTTCTTCGCGCGGTTATATCGAATTCAGTTTATATTAAACGTAATAATTATATTATTGTAGGTATGCATGTATATACGAGTAGTAGGTACCACCTATAACAAGGTTAGATGAATAAACCACACGCATATGCATTTACATGCAGACGCACACAACTCTCAACCATAATACTAGATCCCTTTATTTTCCCCCCTTCAACCGCATGATATTTGATATTTCTGAATGAAGAACTTATTAAACAAAGCAGTATTCATAGAACCCTGTTTATGTGAACGATCAGGAGGTTACGAAGAGGTCAAAGCTATGCATGGCTATTTACTTATTCCGTTTCGCGCAGGGCATTCATTCCTTTTTTCTACTTATTGCAAGCGAAGGCCCCCTTCCTAGGTCGTGTGAGAGAAAAATCGAATCGAGTTAAAACAAATTAGAAACTTGGGATGGAGGAATTCTTGCTCAATAGGGGATTAAAGTGCGCTTTGGAAAACTGTTTGTGATCGTTTTCTGTTAGGGCAGGCCTGTGTTAGGGGAAACACATTTCTATGGCAACATATTTCCATTGCAATATTTTCTATCATAGGAATCATTTTCTATTGAAGGAATCATTTTCTATCGAAGGAATCATTTTCTATCGAAGGAATCATTTTCTATTGAAGAAATTATTTTCCTAGTACAGAAAATATCCAATAAAGTTTTGCAAAGTTTTCTTCATGGCGAGTGGTACTCTGGGTTGTAAAGTGCACAAGACCTCCACGGCCTTAAATGGGCAGAGGATGTGACCGTTGGAGCTCTATGGGAGTTCCCGGCGAATGAGCATTAAAAATTTCAAAGCACGCTTCGGCCACTCTATTATTATCAACGTTTAATTATCTCTCTGCATTTTGAGTGAAGAAAATCGCCACGGGTTGTGATTAGGGGGCGTGACAACTGAAGATTCTAATACACACTGCGATCGCATTGAAAAAGTAGCCGCGGACAGATTTTTATTTGGGTATAAAGTTTGAAACTTGGCAAAACCGACATTATTAACGATTCTCTTGCTCTTGCACAAAAATATTGCAATAAGTCATTGTTGGCAAATGATTGTCCGAAGCTCTTGGGTTATCTTCGTCACGTACTCCAAATCCACCGTCTACAACAGTTAGAGGTACAAAAGTTTGTCGTCATCGTTCCTCATTAGCCAGACTCGCAGGAGCGGCCCCCAGCTCTCGCGTCACCAATTTCCACAGCTACGTCAGACACACATCACAACAACTCCAAGGCCGAAAGCAAAAGTTCGACAAGCCCCGAGTTAATCAATCAAATCGTCCCTGGGCCGTCGGGGGCGACAGTCGGCCGCATTGATAGCGCCCCCAACCCGCGCCGCCCCCGCCAGTCCACTTTAACAGCCAGCGAAAGTGTTTATGTAAACACCTACCCCAAACAGCCAGTGCGTAGTTAGGTTTCGCCATCAGCAGGTCCCGACGCGTCGCCGGGGACACTCACCCCCTTCGGATCGGGTCGGTCGCCCGATCTGCCACCCCTAGCCATTCAATGGGCTGGAGCGCGTGTTTGGCCTCCATTCGAGAGACGAACTTTCTAGGGGTGCGTTCGCGAGGATTCTGACGAATTGATGGATTGATTCGTGTTTGTGTGGACTCCCTTATGTGTGTATCTCCGTATATATGTGTTATATTATGAATCGATTATCTTTGCATGTATTCGTATTATTGTATTACATACTAGTTTAACCCGTTGCGAAGGCATTCGCAACAATAAATTATAAATTATTCTACACTGTTATATTCTTTTAACAACTTTTAAAGGATATCCTCGAAACAATGGTAGTAACTTAATACATAGTAGGTTATCAACTCACGGGCTTCTAGAGTTAATTATAAGAGTCCATAAGTTAAGGTTTAAATCATTATGGCACTAAAATTTCGAACATAAACTACTTAAGAAGTCTAGAACTATTAAAATACTAAAGATACAAAGACAAATTTAAAAAAAAACTATGCCTATCAAGAATCTAAAGGTTCAGAGACAAATTTAAAAACCTGGGACTATTATACACTCCATTCCATATTTCATAAAAAAAATCATTTTATCATGTCAGATGTTTCTGTAATGTTAATTGATATTTTGTGCTGTGATAAATTTTGATGTGATCACTGAATTAATTAGGTCTACAAAGAAAATGAGAAACCTATAGAGTAAACTTTAGTCTCTTTTCTGCGTTCAGGGGTGCTGAATGTTGCTATATGCTACTCATAGATATTATGTTCGAAATCAAATTCAATTACAAATTCTTCGTCATTTCTAACCATCTGGTCGCATTATTTTCTATTAATATGTCATCTAGATCAATGTTAAAGGTAAAATGTTTAGAAGCCAGTATTTCATTATCAACATTTATATTTTCAGCGTTGCAATCTTTTAATGTTTTTAAGACACTCATTTTCATTCAATTTACATATAACAATTTAGTAGTTTCAACACAAATGTTCTATGCCTTATACAAGTGATTACCGTTAATATATCTAATAACGACAGTTTAGGAAGAGGTTTATTTACATAAACTGCGTTAAAAATAATTTTCGAAATATTTGTTCAATACCAAGACTTTACATGTATGTAAAATATGACCGAAATATTTGGCAAATCAACCGCGGAAAATTCCAGTATAACTGCCCCACACTTTTGAACACAAACTTTCATAAAGGCCCATTATGGCAAGAAGGCTCACAAAGAGGTTCCCCGAATCTTTGGCAATTAGAGCCGTGAATATTTCTAGCACCAAAAAACCGGATTTCGTCCTTTTCTTTGCACCCAATACCGTGAAAATTTTAGGAAGCGCTCGGCATTCCGTTTACAGGTTGAACACCTGCACTGTACCCGCCTGCTTCTCGGGCAGTTATGGAAGACGTAATTCGCAAAATAATACGCCTCGTAATCGCCGGCAATTTTCCTCTTAACGCAGGAAATTATGGTCCACCTGATGGCGACTACTGCTTGGTCGACGATGTTTGTCCAGAAGTCGATTTATGTAGCACCGAACAGCTGCTTCTATGGAACCAAATTCCCACAAGATCGCCACCAGAATCTTTCGGGCTCCGTTACCGTTATCCCAGACTGTCCACTGTTTGTGCCATTATTTAAGGTACATAACTATAGTTATGTTTACAAAACTGTCCGTCGCCCCATCGTAAAGAGTCTGACTAATGATGGACAACAATCCGGTTGTCGGTCTATTAGATTAAATTAATCGAGTGAGCCTTCGGGGAACTGCTGGATCGCAGGTCGCTGGGCGAAGGGAAAGGGTTACCTAATAGGTGTGACTAATTCCCCTTTGTCGAACTGCCGCTGACAAATCGCGGATTCTCGCTAAGTGACACTTACGCCCGGGCCAACAACAAAGAATGCTCCTGTTGCGGTCAGGGTAGTGGTCAAATCTGGCACGAAGAATAAACGATTTGCGCTGTTGTCAGTTCTGGTGCTGCTGCTCTGATTGCATGTGGTTTGCAACGGTTTAGAGTAATTGATGCGGTCTTGGACAACTATGTACCGGCAGATTCTCACACTTTTTTCCTCTCCGGGCGAGTATCCCAATCTTTATGACCTGTGGAGTGTTTTGGAACAAAGAGAAATGAGACACTTCGTTTTTAAGTACATACTCTCTCTTTCGCGACTTATTCAAATGTTGCTTCTACATGTAGAAGGGCTAAAAAATATATAAAACTTAAACTATATATTTTTTACTACATAGGAACTTGTCTTAGCTGAATTTCATACCAAGATTAGCCTTTCTATATAAGTTCAATATCATCAACAATATTTGATGGAATTATAACTTCCTTTATACATTTTTTTTAAATATTGTGAAACAACGTCATAGAATTTTTAAATGAATACTATATTACCTAATATAATCTTGTAATGAAATAAGCTTACTCACTATGATCATATATATTCTTAATAAACAAGATTTTTATATTTTAATTCAACAGTAATTATTATTAATAATGAAGAATAAGATTTGTTGATTTCTTGTTTAATATTGTCAAGAATATATTGGTATTGAATTAAATAAATTTATTCTTGCTCATATAGAAAACAACTACATATACTCTTTAACGAACGTGATTATTCTTGGGTAGGCCAGATTAGTGTCCTCTCATTCATTAATCAATTGCTTTAAAACGTATCTATATTTTTTAAATGTTAATACATAATAAGTAATTGAAGAGACAAGTGCGTGAAATTACAACTCCTTCCAGCTCCTAGCCGGTTCGCAAGTCTAAAAGCAGACACGTATATACGCACACGTCGGGCCCCAGCCGCCCCCTTCGGGCGCATGCGCCCCCTTATCGCATTGCGGCTGTGCTCGGCTAGTCAGGCCCTAGACGGGGAAATCCTGCGTCCCGACTGAGCCCAACCACCCCGTAGGACACACCGCCTCACTTGCCCTCTCGAAACTCCGACGCACCGCCCCCGGCCCCACCGCCCCCCGCCTAATCCGGAGGCGCTGCCGAGCGTAGCACGCATCCCGCTCGAGCCGACGCTTACCCCTCTTGGCCCCGGGTAACATTAAATAGTCTGGCTGGAAAGGGTAGGTTTGGGGTGAAAAATTGCACTTCCAGAATTATACGCGCTGAGGTAATATTTCGGGGTGTGTGATGTGTTTACGCCTACCACCACCCCCCAAGTATGTATAGCAGGTATATGCACATACATATGTGGTATGTGCACATATATATATATGGTACTGCACATATATATGTGGTATGTGCCATCGTGTCGTTGATGGTATGTGCGTACGGGGGCCGAATTACGTATGTAAATTCGTCATTACGCATACGCACTTTTGTATTACTTATTTGGTGTTCCGCACATTTCATCATGAAGGTGATGAAGAGTAAGGTTAGGGCAATAAAAATTTCAGGATTTTGCTCAGTGCATTAATTTCTCCAAAAAATCCTAGTAAAATTTCGCTCTATCGTGCAAGATTTTTGCGCAGGTGCACATGAATTCATTAAAATGATGATAAAGGGCAATTTTTTTTACATATTTCAGTCCTGCAAGTCATTCTGCATACAATTTGGAATCTTGGATATATTACCATCAATATAACGAGATATTTTTTAAATTATTTTAAATAATTTATGTACAACTCCATTTATTCGAAAGCTATTCGAATCGCAAGTTATTCGAATCAATGCTTTAAAGGATTCAATTAATTTTTATAGCAAACAAAGTTGAAAGATTGAAGACTTACCAAACAGCTAGGGCTTTAAAGACAGTTAAAGGAATGAAGACGTACCAAAAATCTAGGGCGTTAAATAAGACAGTTAAAGAAGTGAAAACGTATCAAATATCTAGGGTTTTTTTAACTCGTTTATTTAACGTCGGTCTATTTCCGCATCAGAGGCCAATCACCGACACCAGAGATTAGGACCACAACTTCTGGGAATTTACCCAATGCCAGGATTTCCATCTGGTCATTGTGTTCTTTAACGTGCGCGTGGATTATACATACAACACACGGGACCCCCGGCTTTACATCGCTCCCGGACGATGAGGCACTCAAACATTTTTTCCTAATCAGAAAAATCATCGCCGAGAGTGGGGTTCGAACAAAATATCTAGGATTTTAAATAAAACAGTTAAACAAGTGAAAACGTATCTAAAGCTTTAAATAAGACAATTTAAGGAGTGAAGACGTACCAAAACTCTAGGACTTTAAATAAGACAGTTAAAGAAGTGAAGACGTACCAAAGATCTAGGACTTTAATGACAGTTAAAGAATTGAAGACTTTCCAAAGATCTAGGTCTTTAAAACCTCTTAACATTTTTTTCATATTAGTCCGCAATAATCGTTTTTTCTAACTAGTCCCTGCGAAAACGATAAATCGAGATTTCATTCATATTGCTGGCTACTGACAACACGTATTGCGAAAATGTGTGTACATGTTCGAGGAACCCAATTTCTGCTATTCAAGTCATGCTAAGTTGCTCATACGCTGGAAATCCACGTTAACCTAACAACCTTCGCAGGACGCAAAGTCCTTCGCCGCTTCATAAACCACCAGAGCAATAAAACCTAATTTAAAGGATGAGGGTTGACGACCTAAGCCAGGACCTCTTCATTACTAAATGTGTGCTGTGAATATTACCGTAAAGTTCTGATAAGTCCCGGAATGGGTCCCTCCGGGAGCTCGAGCAATGGGCTAGCTCCTCGTCGACATTTGTGTTGCTGCCATTCGTACGCAAATTTTATTATGGAATAAGTCGTTTGGATTCCTCCAATGAAGCACACAGACTCCAGGATACTTCCTCAATTTACCTTCCTCAATTTACCTTCCTCAAGTTACCTTCCTCAAGTTACCTTCTTCAAGATACTTTCCTGAAGTTGCCTTCCTGACATTGCCATCCATCGAAGTTGACTTTTTTATTAGTAGGCAGGCCTACTTATATTAGGAGAGTACTGAGCATCTATACCTACCCTAGATTTTAGGAAGACTCCCTCAGCATTCAGTAACGTGCTATAGTAGATACATGCATTTTCACATCTCAATCCTGAAACAGAACGACTCAATTACCAATTCCCGATGAAGCTAGTTCCAGCAGGTCTGCAAGTGCTGCCGCTGCTCGGCATCGCTCTGATGCTAATTGGAGAAGCCAGCGCTTGAAAGCAAAAAGCGAGCAATAAATCCCAAGGCATTTCCTTTTCTGTGTATCGATCGCGAGTTTGATATGCATAAAATAGAAGACAGCTCGATAATAACCACGAGAACCAGTTTCTCGGATCGAGCGCGCGAATGCAAAACTGGCGGCAGCGCGAGCCCAGAGAGGAAAGGATGTCCTCGTTCAATTGCACAATCCAGTAGGCCGGGGCGAACCAGGAGAGCTGCAGATGGACGCGTAGGAGGCACCAGATAATTGCGTAATTAACTTCACTACTCCCACTTGCCATAGAGCATAAAGCTCATTACGATTATTACAGGCTTGATAACGAAGGAAATCGCCGCTATTGAGGCCTTGGCGGCCACTTTTCTTCAACTACTGGATAGCAACTGCGTTGCATGGTTTTTGAGCTTGCATTGGTGATGTGTCCGGCATCATCAATGATCATGATTTTTTTATGAAACTTACCTAAAATTTATAGAAAACGAGAAAAAATTTCGTTTTTATGAATCAAACATAAGACCGTTTATCATGTTATTGCAAGTAACTCCATCCATGCAACCGCAGAACGGTGCCTGTTATGTTGGAAACAACGAGAACAAAGAGTGCCGTGAAATCGCGCAGATCTAGTATGTGTGGAGCCGTACATAGAGATGCACTGGAGTGACCTTGGTTCGCTTGATGTGTGGAGAACAGCCGCAAAGCGCTGGTTACTAGATTGCAATAATTACATCTATGTAACCATGTCGGTCAACATCAAGTCTAGCTGTGCCTGCGGTGTAGACATACACTCTACCAAACCCACCGCAATTTAGCCTGCGTAAACACTTGTTGGGGGCATCCGGCGTTTGATCTCGCTGTCTCTTTCTCGCCCGGCGATGATGCTTAATTGCACCAGCCTGCCTTTCGATGATGGATCGAGATCATGCGGCTGGAGCGGTTTGCATAGAATTATGACTTTCATAAAGTCCTATCCGAGGAGTTCCCGCTTCAGAGTTGAGTGCTGCACTCATCTGCGTTGCTCGGGGCGAAAAGTGGTACCACCGACTGTCAGTGGAGGTGGTCGTGCTGGTCACGGCATCAATTATTCTTTCGCTTGCTGAATGCATCCTATGGATACATTTATATAAAAAAGTTCATGAGTCCTCATTATTTTTTAAATAGTTTTGTAGTTGGGGCCATTAACCTTTTCAAAGCATTTTTTGCTAATTTACGACCTTTTTCGCGAGCCGTACTTAATTTTAGGAAATGTGAAATGGCAAGTGGTTAAACAAGATTGCAATCTACAAAACGTTCCATTAAACCATTCTATTTTATATCTCTCATTCTATTTTATATCTCTCATTCTCGATTCTATCTCTCATTCTCGATGGTTTAATCCCACATTCTCCACTCGAAACCCGTGTATAATATAATACAAACAAGCAACATATCCACATGTGATCGAGTAGCCTCTGGTTACCACAAGGAAGTGCACAGGCGGCGCATGTTACATGCGTCCGAACATGTTTGAATGATTATCGCTGAAACCTGACGTTTTAAAAAGTCATTTGTATTACATATTTCACCGCGGACGGCGCCTCTTGTTGCATATCAAATGAGCCCGGAGTTCCACCTCTGTCGGAAACGGGGTTTCCTGTTGCATGATTATATTTTCCCCGCGCCACGCCACTGCTGACAACATCGAAACGGTATAGCCTGGATCGTTTATTTGTGTTTGGGTGGCAGACGATCGGAAGGAAAACTGCCGCGAGTCATCGAATTTTTACGCGAGAAACCCTCAGGTCGGGTTCTGAGATGGTGCGTTTGATTGCACGTTATTTATTACGTGTATGCTTTTAGTAAATGTCAACTCACAACTACCATATTTAAATGAGGACAAATCAATGACAATTGAGATCTGAAAAAGTGACATCCCAAAGCTACTTGACATCTAAATGACACGACGTGTATGTGACAGTTGACGTCTAAATTACACTTGACGTCTAAGTCGCTCTTAGACTTCGGCAAAGTTCAAATCGGTAATTTTAGAATGTAGATTTCGAAATAATCCGTGATTTTTAGATGTATAACCAACTCATAGTACGTAAGTATTGATATTTTTTCATCTATTAACGGCAGTCGGAACTAAACAAAATTAAGTACTTTGTAATTAAAACCAATAGTTACCTATAAAAGTTCCATAAAGTAGTTACGTATTCCGAAGATAATATTGTACATAGGTATGTAAATATGCATTTAAAAGTAACCTGACATCGGGGAGAGGGTGACACACCATGGAGCACCATTAACAGATTAACGACGAGCTAGGAAACAATCGATGCCAGAAAAGCGCCATCGGATGAGAAAATCGAGGAAAATTCCTTAGTTTACTCGCTCATAAGTCCAGTCTTTTTATTCCTGGTGTCTAAGCGCTCGAAGAGCCAAAATTAGCGATAGCTGACTTGCGAAATTTGACGCTAATATATCGTTTCCGAGTGAATTCGAGCACAGAGAGATAATTTGACATCCCATGAGCAAGAAACACAATTTATCATAATTCTGTTGACAGTACAATGTTTGATTAAGCCAATTTATTTTAAGTAATTACGTTTCATGTGCACCGCAGTACTTACACACGGAGTAGACTAAACAAGTATGTGATGAAATCAAGTAATAAATGGCTTGATTGTAGCGTATCGGGTGGATTGATAACGAGTGGAGGGAGAATTGATTTTGAAGCCCTTGCAATGCATTGAGAGTGAAAATGTCCTTTAGATTGCATTGAAACACATGCCATATATGACGACTCAGTGTAGAAAATGAAAAGAAAACGGATAAATATAATAATTTGCTTAAAAAAGTCATCAAGTATTCATGTAGATATCAAATTAATCAGTAACCTACAAAAGACACCGATGCTAAGAATTCACTAATAAGGGCCCACTAAATACGAATTCGCATGCCTAGAACTCAACTCTTACGGAAGATCGATCAATCAACGATTTATTTGCGTAGGACTTATCCGGGCAGGACTCATCAGCAACCAATTCATCAGGGATCCATACATCCACGCACCGGAGAAGAAATATTGAAAAGATCGTCTTCCAAAGGGAAGTACGGAGGAAAGCGTGGAGAAAAAGAACGCTTCTGGCAGTTGGGGGTTGGGGGTGCAGACAGCAGCAGGGAAAATGCGAAATGGTGCCGGCAGCTTCCATTCATGGAGTGACACGAAAACAAAAGTCGGACTCGGGCCCTAAAGCACGTAGATGCTGTCTCGTCTGATTCTCTCCGTTGCCGCCCCCTTCCCGCCACCCCCGGCTACCCGCAAGCCTCAGATGGCCGCCACCGCCGAGCTGTGTGACTGGAAAGGCGAAATCGTAGGCGGCGGCATAAAATATTTTGTCTCGACATTCCCCAGCGACCCCCTCCCCTCGAGCGTAGGCCTCTTTATTTTCGGGGCCGGAATTTCCCTTTCAGCTTCTGGGATTAATAAAATAGGCTGAGACAGACGTCATTAAGTGCGCTCTCAATTATGTAATTCAGAATATCAAACGACATTGAAAATGAACACTGGCGTATTTTAGGCATTATAATTTGAATGAAAATACTGAAATATCGAACTTATATCCACCAACTGTCAAAATATTGAAGTTCTAACCATGAACTGTCAAAATATTGAAGTTCTAAGCACGAATTGTCAAAATAATGAATTTCTAACCATTAGGTGTTAAAATAATGAATTTCTACCGGTAAAGTTATTTAAATTCTAACAATAAATTGTTCAAATGTTGAACGTGTAATCCCGAAACGATAAACCATTGTTTTATAAGTCATGAAACGCCTTTTCAAATTCCTCCGAAAGGATAATGCCAACGCAATTTCGGGATTGTTTGCACATCTGGCTTATAGTCCCGCGAGGATGTGCTTTGATGGTCAAATTTGATAGCCATCCGCGAAAATATTTAGTGCGAGGAGCGGAAGAGCTATTTTGCGGGTTGGCCGGCCTTCGCTCGAAAAATAGCAGATATTGTCAATAGTGGGATTACACGCAAACAAGTTTATTTTTTCCCGAAAAATCTTTGATATTCGATTGTAAAGAAATTATTCGAAGGTGGCGCTATTTTTAGGCGATTGGTCTTCGGGGCCAAGACAAACGGCAGCTCGGTTTATAATGTACGCGTAAGAGAAAACGCTAAAACAAACTGTCCGGCTTGGGTTTGTGAAAAAATGTTTGGCTCGTAAATATTTAGCCCGTATCGATTCATTCACAAAATGTACAATGTATTAAATACGTCCTACGCGGGCCGGAGGTTTGGTTGTAACTAAGAGCGCCTGCCTGCCTGTCCACGAGTCTAAAATACATAAACAAAAACCGAGAGAGACGGAATATAAATTCGATACTCCACAGCCCTAAGGGAAAACTCAATTTACGTAATGTAGTACTACGAGACGAAGTTTCTTCGTACGTGGCCGAGGGTGGGGTTGTATTAGTTAAGGATGTCCAAATGCTGGCAAAGGCAAAAAAATCCACGGGAAAGGTGGCTGTTGCCTTCCCCTCTTCTGCGATATGTGCCGATGCTTCTCAAGATGGTTGGATAGCGAATGAGGTTGCTGCGATGATAAAAAGTTTAGTGAAAAACTCATGTCTCCATGGATCCATATTCTTCCCATAAAAAAGACATGGGGTAGATAGGCTATGGGTATAGAGGAAATTTGGATATAGGGAGGATATTGGATATAGGGAGGATATGGATGCAAGGAGGAATGAATATCCAGAATTATGGATGTTAAAAGGATAGATATGTGGAGGTGTGGATGTGTAGAGGACATGGTTGTACAGAGGCGAGGAACGAGAGGAATGGATATTGCGAGAAAATTTGGATGGGCTGGAAGGAAGCTGGCTTGAAGGAGAAAGAGCGAGCCTGAGGGGTGAGAGATAAAAGGAGAAATATGTCAGTCAGTGGAGCTGCTGGAGGGAGAGGATTTGAGGGTCAGGGGGTCTTGGGAGGAAAGTTGGGTGGCAGTAGGCGCGACTTCCAAGATGAGATGAGAAGCAGGTCTGGCTGCCGACTCGACCGAAGGCAGACGCAAGCCAAATCGATCGCAGGAGGCCTTGCCAGGACAAGAGAAGGATGAGGTTACTCTGTGCGTGGGCGTTTGTAGTAGTAGACGCAGGATTCCAAATAGGTGGGATATGGAAGACTTTTCTTGAGTATCCACGCAATTTTTTTGGAATTAGATATTTTGGATTGTTTTGCGCGAAAAATAAACAGAAGCTGGTTAATAACAATTCGAAAAATTTAAACCTAAAACTGTTGCACAAGCAAACAAAAGAACTCGCCTGAGTCTCTCTCTCCCCTTCCTACATAATAGATTCGTTTTCACATCTAGATTATATCTGTATTTACCGAGCTGATTTACGCCTAATCGTCCACTAAAAGACTCAATTGTGATTCACCCCTTTGGCTAGGGTTGCTTGATAGTTTGAACTTTTGTACCGAGCAGGTCCTGGACGGTAAGTACATACCCCAAGGGCATTGTTGTTTCTCGCGTCCATTATAGCGCCCAACAAAGACATTGCTCCGCACATTTTTAACACTTGATTTATTATTAGTGGGGTCTAGGCTCCAGCTAGACTAGCAATATTCAAATTAGGTTAACCCTTGTTCTCCTCCGCGCTCGGCTGCACGACGGAGACCTGTTTGCTGCTTCTAAAAATACTGTTGGGAGAAGCTCGAAACTAGACTTGCTTGTAATTGTGTGCAGTTTGCGTCCAGACTCCTCGTCTGGAAGGAACTGTTGAGGATCGCGCGCGCTCTGGAACAAAAGAACGCCGCTTAGACCAAAGAACGTCGATTATAAGAAATATCGCTGATAGGAAAGAATATCACGGAAAGAAAATAAGGACTGGAGTGATATAATTGAAGAAACTGTTCATTACGAGATTATTTAAATTAAAATCATTTTGAATTAAAAGTATTTAAACATTTATTATTATACCAAAAAAGACTAATAAATTACTCAAAAATTCGAAAAACTATGAAATAAACATAATGAAAGGCGTATTTTGTACAATTGATTATTGGGGCACCTGTCTTGCTCGCTTCGCTCACAAGCGCTCGCGCATTCTGCGCTTGCTTTTAATACAGTAAACTGGAGTGAAATAATTAAAGAAACTTTTCATTACGCGATTATTTTAAATTAAAATTATTTTGAATTAAAATAATTTAAAACATTTATTATATCAAAAAAGATATTAATAAATTACTCAAAAATTAGAAAAACTATGAAATAAAAGTAATGAATCGTGTATTTTGTACAATTAATTATTGGGGCATCTGACTTGCTCGCTTCGCTCGCAGGCGCTCGCGCTTTCGGCGGTCGCTTTTAATACAGTAGACTGGTGTGAGATAATTAAAGAAACTTTATATTACGAAGTTATTTTAAATTAATATTATTTTTAATTAACATTATCTTAAATTAACATTGCATTGGCAAACTTGAGCAAAAAGTTCAACTGCACTTACATATGGCAGATACGGATCAAGTTTTAGAGAACAGAATAGAGAACTGTAACTACAAGCATATTCCTCTAAGATAAGTGTTAATCAAAACTAAAGCAAGCGTATCTTTGACACCCTTCTAGAGGGTAACGAAGAAAATACGAACCCATTCACTACTAGTCGTGGTTAGTTTGATAGGTTAAAAAGGGAAACGGATTACACAGTGTACGGATTTTTTTATTGTATAACCGAAAAAACGAGTCCTTTCGCAATTTCTAATTGAAAATATTGTCATTATGATTTCTTTATGCACTATATTCCATGGTGCATTACGAATTACGGTATATTCCATATGATCTATTCCTCGATCAGTGCGGATTCACATAGTGCGGCGTTTTGACGGGGCACTTTACCCGCACTAATCGAGGTATGCCTGTAATGCAAAATTAAAAGGGAAACATAAGTATGTGAAGCAATTTTCGCATAAAAATAGCGCAAAAACTACCTGATGTGATAATTTTAATGCGCTCAAAGGCCACCGGTGCAGTCAGGAGGTACGGGCTTGCACATTTTCCTGCAGAGCACTCGCAAATTTTCCAGCGAGTAAGCGGAAAGCGCTTCGATTTCACACAAAATAACGCAGAGTTGCCTTATTTACCAATAACGTCGACGCATGTGACGCCAGCGTGAGATTATTGACACCATTGTCGCGTTTTTTGCCGCTTTAATCTGCCGTTTAAAGTTCATCTCGGCCTGCCGCGATAAAGTCCGCCAAGGCGGCCGGACGAGCGGATCGAGTAAACAAAGGAAATTAAAATTCCCCCATGACTTCGGCACCCCATCGCCCAGGGCTCACTTTTTCACGAGCAAAACATTAAGTTGTGTTCAAACTTTTTATTATTAACGGTCAAACACACTTAAGACGCGGACAAAGGGGGCTACATGGAAAAATCGGGCGATATGAGCATGAGATTTGCACCCCTAATAAATATTTGATCCTGTTTTAGGGGGAGAGGGATGAATGAATTGGGAACGAATGTGAATACGCACAGGGAGACTGCAATAATTTCTGAAAAAGAAAATATAAAGTTTGCTTGATATTTAAGCGATTCGAGAGAGAGGTTTAACCGGAAACAGCGTCATGCACACAAAGCCTAGCATCAAAAAGCCCGCCGTTCTTATTCCGGGTTTATACCTGTCATTACGGCTGAATTTTATTGTTTTTTTTCTTTTCTTTACGACTCAACGTTCGAGTGTCGAGGGTGCCTATCCCTTAGTCCCGAAAACTTAAGAACTTTTACGTTATTGAGCGTTGGGCTCAATAAAATTTTCTAAATTGGAAACCTTTCGGTTGCTTGTAGTGCGCGTTATATTGGAGTATTAGGTAATAAATAACGTTTTTATCGAATAAGTTGGCAATGCTGTCGGTAACTATGTCGTAATTTTGTAAGTTAGCTGTCAATGTCAATTGAAGATGACAATGACGTTGCTCTCCCAAATAATACAAACTTTCTATACTTATATTTTAATTTATATGTACTTTACTAACCGTTTAAAAAATATTTCATAAAATGAGCCATTACAATGTGCTCATCGCGAGATCCCTGACGATTATATTATCGAGCGTGTTATTAGAAGCCCCGCAAGTTCACACTTGGCCCACAATCAACCCTTAAACGTATTTCTTATTCTTTTTGCCCATAATTACACATCATTTATACGTAGATTCCTTTGTAAGGTCGGCGGCGAATCCTGCGAGAGGGGGAGCTCGCCCCGAGAACCTACCACAATTGTAGAACTAGTGTTCTTCAGCTCCAGGACCTGTCAGTTTGATGAATTACTAGGGTGTGACACCCCTCGCAAAGGAGGGTTTTGACCCCACGGTATTATATGGAATTGATTCACCGCCGCTCCCGTTCTGCTCCTTGTTTTTCACGAGTCTGACCTATTTTCCTTTGTGCGCTCACCTTATTGTCCCTTATGTTTTTTTCTCCTCTCCGCCTTCCAGTTATTATTTGAAGCCCCTCGCCCTGCTTCTTTTTTTTTCTCCACAACTTTTTTCGCAGCGTGTGTATCGTAGCAGGCCGGTCACCTTTCTTTAAAGATCGCGCGTGCTACGATACAGAAATGAAGATGTCAAAACAGATTTGGGTATTATTGCATATACCTGTCTGACACAGCCTTTTTGATTAATTGACTTTTTTAATTTTTTTTATACTTTAAGAGTTTTCACATATTCTTAGGTTCTAAATCCTTATACATAGGTTTCCAATTGTTTTATTCTAAACGTTTTTCAGGGTTATCATTTATTCGGAGTTATATTTACATTATTATGTAATACCATTGAATATATTTAGGTATATTGTAATGCGACCTAATACTAATACGACGTAATAATAATCAGAACGTAATAAAGCATAATTTCTCCCTACATCTTGGTGTCCTTACAATATTCTCATACCATTACTCCATCCACTCTTTTTAAAAGCATAGAGTGACGGCGAGCTAAGCTGACTCATAACCGCGTCTTAAGCAGGAATAAACGTGAATAGGAAGAGAGGGACCCTTTCTGGGCCTACCCTTTTATTATTACTTCTCTCATTGAAGATAGTCAGCTCTGAATGCGTCCTTTGGAGACCCCTTTCCCTCCTCATCTCCTTATGTTCTTCCAAAGGCCAGATTCCTTTAACTCACATACTCGCAAACACCTCTCCTCTCCTTCCTGCCTCTCTGCGCCTTTTAAATTAAACCACTCTCTGGATTTTTACTGCCTTTGCCTTTTCACCAGCTCGGCCCCCTTTTTTCTGCCACGCAATTGCTCTCCCCGCCCCCGGTCCCCGCGGATCCTACAAGATTTTGCGACCTCTCTGCCATGCATGCGTGTATGTACCAGAAACAATACGCTCGAAATATTTCAATACATTCGCGTATTTGTAGCTACAGTTTCCATTTTATGCTGATTTATTTTTCAGCATAAAAGCTTGCAGTGCTCCCTTCACAAGAGCTACACAGAGAGGGAAACATTTCGTTGATTTTAATAAACCGCATTCTTTGATTTATACCTCCTTCATTCAACAAATTATAATTAATAAATAAATAATTTATTTATTTGATTGAATTGAATTTTGTACCTAAGCATTGATTCAACATAACTAATATAATTGCTCCAACTTAGTCATTTCTTTAAAATATTGGCTTGGTTTAAAAGAACATTTTATTAAACCAATTTTCTGAGCAAATGCATTATTTATTTTATTCAACGAAATTTTTCTCTCAATGCATACGTTTGTTACATTCTACTACCACAGTTAACAGTGCTACTACTATTATTTATTTCATTATACAAACAAAATTAAAAATTAATAAACAAAATTTGACACATTTTGCAGTTTTACTTTATACTTACTTATAATGGAAAAGATATAATAGTATTATATTTTATAGTATGTTAAAAAAAACACATTTGACTTGTTGCTCGAAGTTTCTAATACGAACTACTATTTTTAAGATATTAGTTGATGGTGAAAAAATGTATCCGAAAGTGACTGTCAATATTTTATGCGTTGCTTGATATTGTCTCACTGAAGGCTTACACTCTTGCATTCTCAATATAGTGGAATCAGGGGCGGACGTAGGTGGTCATCTTGGGGGGGGGGGGGGGGGGGGA